>JANIPN010000218.1:54650876-54673325 GCA_027478595.1 Erythroxylum anguifugum
TGATCTACTTTTTTATTAGTAAACATATTTTCTAATTATTTTCTATTTTATGAAAAAAATTTCTAGAAAACTAGAAATTTTTTTGAAAGTAAACGCACCCTTACATTCTAAACCAAATATATCGATATCAACACCTTACAAAAATTGCAGATATCCGCTTTTCAACATGGTCGAAGAAGAACTTGCAGATATCCTGCTGTATGCGTTCAAGTTGTATACTGAGCTGAAATTTTGAGAATAACCAAGTTGTATACTGATAGCTAATTAGCAGTAACATTACACAAAATATATTATTACCCTACAAAACATTTAAGCTGACACCTCTGCAAGGCTTTAGAGGAAGAAGCTTGTGAGTTTAGGATCTATGATTTACTCTTTTTGTTGGATTTGGAGCCATGATGTTCTTTATTTCTCTTTTTCCCAATCTTGTTCTCCTGATGCTTTCCATGTTTCTCACCTTTTTTACCACTAGATTTGACACTAATAACACCCCCAGAGGCTATCTTTCCTCCACTTAGCAAAGCACTCTCAAACTCGGATTCTTTGTCAACAATGGCATACTGCTGAAGAAAGTCAGGATTCAACATGCCGTCTGTTTCGGTTTTCATTTCAGCCTAGTCATTTGAGCATTGTCAGATATACAGAAGGTTCAACACTGAAACAGAAGATAAGGCATTAAATGCATAAACCTTACCTCAACTTGCTTTGCTGCTTCATTGAGATCTTCATCCACCGAGATACTATGTGGCTCCAGCACCCTCTGAATTATCAAAAAAACAACTAATTTAACAAATCTTCAATGGTAAAAAATGCGCTGAAACATATCCATCCCTCTACTGTTCCTTAAGGAGAGGTAGCAAGAAAGCCCAAACTTATTAATGCGTGACTGCAAGGTATACATTATTGCCTTGGATGTTAAAGAATTACTGAGCATTTCCTACTCAACTCGGGTTCAATTTATTTTTCTTGTTGCATTCTAACTAGGGGATAAGGATGAAGGTAATGATTATGAAAATGCACCAGAATTCCTCAAAGAACCAGATATAATATAAAACAAAATATAGGGACAATCTTCCATGCAATAGGTTCCTTTGAATGTTTCACTACTAAATATCTGTGCTTAAATGCCATATTACTTCTGCACCATTTAACTACAAACATCAACCTTCATGTCTTGGAGGTTAACAGGAAAGCAACCTTAGCAATTTAATCCTCTCAAGTATACAACACCATTTCCCTTTTTTTTTTTAAATGTCACCATAACAAAGCACCCAAGCCAACCACCAGACAGAAAATTGGCAATTGGCATTCCATTGAACATTGAACATTGAAGCCTATGCTTCAAAATTTGGAGTCTAAAACACATTATCCAATTCATGATGCTTGATCACAGCTATTAGATAGCCATTCCCTAGCTACTTAGCTTCAATTCTTGCACACGAAATTGGGTTATCTAGCAGCTTACCTCTTTTATTCGTGGCATAGATGATTGAATCTCGTTAGATGCAATGCCATAAATATATCTGTGGAATTTTTTCATAACCTTGATGAAAAGTGACAAAATCTGTGTCCTCTCCAGTTTCATTTGCTCCTGGAATAACAGTATAAAAATCAACACTGAGATGCTTAGCAAGCCAAAAAAGCAAACAGCAGAATCAACAAGGTCCACCGACAATACTACATATATATGTTATATATAAAAGCAGGAATGTTCAAGCCAACCGTTTGATTATATACAGCTATTTTGAATTACTGACATCATATACTGAATAATTTCCAACAATTCCCAATAAATTTTGATATATTTGAATTCTAGTGTAGGTTAAGAATTTGCAATAAATGAAGCAATTCTAAGCATGAAATTTACCATATGAAACATAATTAACATGTGTTAGGAAAAGACTAGCTAAATGAAATGTACAATGAATTTCTAATTCCATTTTCCAGGCACACAATTGACTTGACAGCAGTGTAGGTAAAAGGGCATGAGTATTAAAACATAGACACAACAGCGGATTCACCCAAAATCAAGGGCATTCACTGTAGTTAGCAATTAGATCTATAAACTTGCAATTTGACATGTTCAGCAAATTAGGTGGCATAAGGCCTTAAAATTTTGCTGGTTTTTAGATTGTTTTCTTTGTCCAATGAATTGAGGAAAAAATAACCTGTGCTAAGACAAGCATTTCATAGCACATTTTCACATCATTTTGAATGTTTTATTTCCTAAAAATTATCTTTATGCCTTTTAACAGACTTAAGTAAGAGCCTTAAACTAATGCCTTTATTATGTTATAAATTTAAAATTACCATGTTTTCCTTGTTGATAAAGTTTATGTTGCTTTGGTAATAGGATCATTAGCAATGTGGTGAAATGCCAATTTATTGAATCACAAGAACCACCACTATTAATTCTAATCTGAGAATGCATCCTTGATTTGGTGTTAAAATACAGGGAAAGTTTAGGTTTTAACCCAAAACTTAAAATCCATTCTTCCACATACATGTATAAATATGCAAGTCCATGAGTGCGCACGCGTGAGAGAGAGAGAGAGACAAAGATTGAAGAGCAAACCTCAACATGAGTAATATTTTGTAGCTGCAAGCCAGTGCATAGCAAAACAGATGCCTGAACATATGACAAAGTAACAGGAAGCTTTCCTCGAAAATAAAGATGTGCAAGGGCTGGAACGATGTCTAAAATCTGATAGACAAAGGGGAAAGAAAGGAACACAGTTCAATTCAAATTAAAAAGTAGGCAAGAGAACTGATTATCAGTTTCTAATTGGTCAATCTTAACTCATCTACAAATGAACAAAATATCTTACTTTCAGATCTGGAAACATTTATCCAGGATACGAAATCCTGGTGGAATTGTTACAAAGATATGCTTTGGTTCTAGGGTAATTAAAACTCATGGCCTTCAACTCTAATTAAAGAGTAAAAGTAGCACCATGGTGCATATCTTAGCATTTTCCTTCTGAGAACCAATACATAAATGCTTAACGTATTTCATTTATTTTATTTTAGTCATCATTATTTTTTAATTGCTTAAGAAAATACTATAAACAAGATTTTTTCCTTTCATCATAGCCTCTGAAATGGATAAATTTGATTTAAAAAAACGCATGACATACCTAAATGATGTAACATTTAAAATATGTTATGGATTGTGGTCAATTCCATAATACTTCTACAGGAAACTAAAGATGGACCGTACATTGAGGAGGAAAAATTAAGCCTCAATATCGTGTCACTAGACAGCATGTAGGAATACAAGACAGAAAGCCATGATTAAAATATAAAGTTTCAGGAAATCAATTGAGTAAATGACATGCTCTAGAGATTATTCCAGTCAACATCGCGAAATCTTACCAAATGAAAATCAGCAAGGTTATCAGTATAGACTTTCAGTCGTTGCAAGTCATACGGTGATAGATCATTACAGTGTGACGTCCAAGATCCCTCCGAGTTGGATGCTGAAGGCCCCTTCTCCATATCCATGAAATTAATCTTAGGATCCAAGACACTGCAAGATTAGAAGAAATGTCAGCAAAAGCAATTAAAATTACATTTTTCAGCTCAAGTTTCGACTGAAACCTCATCGCAAGCTTGTATTCCATTGAGCGGAAACTAGAACTCAACAACCTAGCAAACCTTTGCCTGAAATCTGTTGAAAATTAAGAATTGAGTTTTAAGATACTAAAAGGGCAAAACAAGTGCACGAAGGACCCACTACAAAGGAGAGCAATGGACTCAGGTAAGACTAACCTTGGTAAAATGGACCAAAAAAGCCCCACTCATCTGACCCACTGGCTTCAATATCATCACTGTTCAATGGTTTCACGATCATACATGTATGCTCCCCAGTGACAGTACTCTGAAGAAACGATGGAGATGAACTAGAGAATATTATTAAGGATACATAATATAAATAAGGCTGACAGATAGAATAGCCTGCTTACTGGTATTTGCCCAATATAGAATGGTGCAAATTTATGTTTCCTCCAAAAGCGAAACAGGTCCAAAGTAAGCCCAAAAGAGACACCAAGGTAGTGGAGCTTTTCAGGTCGTCGCTCACGAAGATGTACTAACAAATGAGGTAGGTTTGTCCTAGGCTTTATATTTTCTTCAAGCAGTGAAACCTGCAAGTGAAGTTTCCCAAAGTATTGACATACTGAACAATGTAATAGAAAAATACCAAACAGCAAAGTGTGTCAAGAAAAGATAAGTTGCACACAAATAAGAGTAGAAAACATTGTAATACTAGTAGTCATAAATTCTACACATGAATCTGAACTACATAACAAATTCAGAAAATTTATAGACAGAGTACAATTAAGATATATTGAGTAACATTAATGTCTGCAATTAAACCTTCTCAGCAGCTTCTGTAATTCTAACTCGGGGGGCTTCTGTATCATTTTCAAAATCCTCTTCAGAAATAGGAGTCAACTGTCCTTCATAATACCTGCAGATGATCATCATTTGATCATATATGGAGAAAAAGGAACAAAAGGACTTGCTCAGGAAATTGCTTAAATCATAATAGCTTGTTAACTTTGATGGCTATTAATCTTATTGATCAATGCTGATTTTCAGACAACTTAACCCATCACCCACTTTGCAGCAATACTGGCACCCTACCATCCACTTATTGATAGCTTAATCTTGTTGTATCAGCCTCAGAAACAAAACAAAAAAAAAAAAGGCCAATGCATACTTGAAAAGGAGTCAAATATAGTGAAAAATAAGGTTGCATCCATCCGCATCATAACCAACTACAAATTATTTTGGACTTTCTTAAAGTATCTGATTGGAAGAAGTTAATATTCCATTGACACCCATTGATCCCTAGCAGAACCCACGGTTATCTGGTAAATTATTAGGTCAAATGAATGTAAGAGATCCATGTACCTTGTCAAGAGTTCCACTGCAGCTGAACCATATCCAAGCTGCAACAATGCCACAGAAATTATTAGAATATTTTAAAAGACTTTAACCAAAATCAACCTGATATGTAACAGAGGATTACCCTCATGGCACTTGGGTGAGTAGCAATGCGTACAATTCGAGCACCTGAGAGACTAGGGAAAACAGTGTCCTGAAACTGCTCAGAGAATTTCCAAGGTATTTGGTCCCCAAAAGGTTGATGGCCATCACTTAAGCTTTTTAGCACAGATTTACGAGAGATCTGGCCTTCAAGCGAAACCTGTTATCAGAAATCATGTTCCATGCAATGATGAGCATCATACTTCAAATACTTCTGCAACAATGTGAAACATATGAAGAAAAAGCAACAAACAAAACACAAAGAATGCTTTTCTCTAAACTCTAATTATCAAAGCAAAACCCATAAGTACATCCAAAATACATAGATGAAAACTGACAGCACATTTACAGTTAATTCAAGGAAAATGTACTACGACTAATTTGAACCATTCTTCACCTGGACGACACATAGGATGTCAGGAAGTTGATTTTTTGACTCATCAACAGGACCTGCAATTAGTAAAATTTGCAAATGGTCAATAAGCACCAGTGCCATACTAGAAAGTTAAGATTAACCAAGCAAAAGTGCAGACCAAGTAATACAAACAAATGGTGTGCAGGAGCATCAGCCATTAGTTGTAAATCATTTGGTGAATTTTTGTAATGTGATGCCACATATAATGCCATCATTCGCTGCATAGAAAAAATGTATAAGCACCCGGTATATCTTATATAACAAGTAAAGGAAGAAATAAAAAATCGTATACCTGCAAAAATAATTCACTATCTTTGTGATAGGAAAAAAGTGTGTCCCGATTGACATAATAGAGATCACACTCACTGGGAGGTGGTAATCTAGTTATGAAAGAGAGAAAAAATTAGTTGTAGAAGAGCACATTAACGGAGATGATGAACACATTTCACAATGAAACGCCTCATGAAAAGATAGACAAAAAATTGTATGCAGCCGATATATGTCTGACAATTTAACTCCAACCTGCTTATGTTAGGTATGGCATTTGAAACATCCAGGCAAAGCAAAGCATTGAGCCATGATTCTATTGGATCACCAGAAGCATATCTAATGGACTCACTAAGCTCTATCTTTTTATAAAGGCGACCTACATAGAACAAAATAGTGAACCTCAAAAATCATCCAAACACAAGCCAAAATCTGAGTCATAGTGTACAACAAATTGCAAACAGGTAGAGAGCCTTGCTACTACAAGAGCAGAAGTGAAGTATTCAAGCAACTTTTATCATAAGAAGGGCAAAAAGTCCTCGTGACAGCCTAGATTAACACTTCCTAACTATATTCATTATAACATTTTGCACTAGGTTTTATAGACCAAAATATGCACATTACAAGAGATATGTTTAGAATTTATGGCAGTCCTGACAGAAATTAAGGAAATCATTATGTACTCATTCAACTACCAAATCAAAAAAAGCACTGTTAATACCAGAAAGTGAGCCCTCCACATGTTTTGCAGGCATCCAGCTTTGTTCTTCCAACTGTTGAAGAAGTTTTAGTGACAACGACCGGCCAGTCCCTTCATAGCTTCAGGTGATCACATACATTCATATGCAAGTATGCAGCCATTTTATCAAACAACAAAAGAAATTCAAACTAGAACATGTGCATTAAGCATGCTTCGTACTTTTGGAAATCTATGTATCTCATAGGCAGATAAAACATTACAAATAAATAGAGAAACCAATCAAATCACATACCCGTTTACAGTGGATGAGAGGAAGACAAGATATGGACCAAGAAGAGACTTCACTACTGGCAACGGAATAGCAGCAGCTTCATCAATGACCAGCAGTTCAACTTGGGACAGTTTTTCATGTTCATGTGGTTGTATGTACTGCAAGGAGATAAAGAACCACACAGACATGTAAGACGCTAACAACATTTTGTAGAGTAGCAAAAACCATTCTTTGTGCAATAACCCGACCTGAATTGTTTGTCTATGTTGTTTGTAGATATTGATCCGCACAGTTGCTTTTTTAAACTCTGGATTCACACTTTTTATGACATCATAATCAATGTGTTCCTTCAAACAAAAGTAATGAGTATTAGCAAAAACAAAGCACGAAGAACCAACTGAGATGTAAAACAGTATGTTCATATCACTGTCAGAAAGTCAATTGATGAAATAACACCAACTGAACTACTGCTTCCCTCACAATACAAAAGATGTCCCTGAATTCTAACAGCAATGACCACAGGAATTATGTATTTGTGTTCTAGATTAATTCTTTGACCATGTGGAACAACTTCAAATCGAACATCGACAGAGTAATATTATCGCTGAAAAAGTCAACCCCACAAAAGGTGAAAGTACCTTATATTCAAGCACATCAAAACCCTTGCAGATGAATTCAAACAAGGTTTTCAAATTTTCAGGGCTGGGTGCGGTTATAAAAATATTTGAATACCTACAAAAAGACCTCACCAGAATAAACAAAAGTGTGGTAAAGGCAATGAAAAATAGATGTGTGATAAAAGAAGATCAAACATGGATAGCAATGTATAGTCTCACACCAACTGGCATAAAATGTTTCAAAACAGAAAATGAAAGTTTTACTGTATACATTACCCAGCTGCAATAGCGCCAGCAACTGCCAAACCAAGCGCAGCTGATTTTCCACGACCACGTGCAGCAAGCAAGGCAACTGTGTTACGTAAGGTCTTATCTAGAATTGCATCAAGAAATGTGATGACTGCTTTTCCCTGTTGCAGTATGGAATTTTAAACTTCTACCAATAAAACCATTTGAAATTCAAACCAGTTGCCCAACAAAACTCTGTTCCTCAATGGCATTCCCTACCTGATCTAGTGTACAACACTTTTTGATCAAAGGACCAACCGGAAAATCATCATGTAGTTGTTCTTTCAAATCCTTTAGGTCCCTTTCAGCTTCTGAAAGCCCTTCAGCATCCTACAATTGACACAAACGAGGAAAATAACTCTTAGAACTGCATATATATGACAAATTATGTAGCAATCCTTTAAATGACAAAGTTGCAATGGGAAACACCCCAGTGAAAGAAGCTGCATATAATAATAGAAGATAGATTAACAAATTCACCATTATGTTAGAAAATAGAAATCAGTAAATTGTTAAATATATGCAGTGAAAAAGCAAGTTAACAGCATAAAATCTTGAAGAACATCAAAAAGTTGCACTTACCTCTCTAAGTTGAACTTTGGTAATTGACCTTATGTGAGATGAAATTGGTAAAATATTCATTTCATCATCCATAACAACGCATGCTTTACATGACGCAAGTGATAATAAGAAACGTTCATTGAATCTCCCAGCAGCCTCAGAATGGGATTCAGTACGAAACCTCTCATGAACATCCTGAAACCATCAAGCTTTCTATAAGTGATAGCTAATAGTCTCAGCATAATAAAATATTCCAAAAAGTTTCTTTCCACAAGTATTATCACGACACAAACTTGAATGTAGAAGGGTTCTATAGGTAGCAAAATTTCTAAGAAAATCTTAGAAATTGTTAATGCTTAATGTCAATCTTAACTATTTTAATTCAAACGTAACCAATAAATATTCTGCATATTGAGGATGACATTTACAAATAACATAGAGCTTATAATTAGAGAAATAAACTTAATAACAAGAAAAATACAATAGCAGTAAGGAGACAAGTTGGAAGAACCTTAGGCTAGGTCCCAAAAACGAAGTACCAAATTTTGACTTTCCGGAGGAAGGCTAACACTAAAAGCTATTTTGTGCCAATTAAACAAACTTTACCATGACCATAGTATACAAGCTTGTCAGCGAGGAGAGAGAACGAAGCAGTAGCACAATCAATCCCCCACCTTCAACAGTCTCTATTGTTCTGGCCAACAGATTAGGAGTCAAAGCCTCAAAATCCTAAGAGAGGCAACATTGTCAACTTAGCCAGAATAGTTGCACCATTAGAAAGAATCATAAAAAGCATCGAAAAGCTATAAACATTACGTAAAGTATAAAGCTACCTGCAATATGCACATTCCAAACGTGTTGCCAAGAATTCGTTCAGAATCCTTGTACAAGCAGTATGTCAATCCTCCAGTTTCAACAAAGAGTTGGAAAGGGTCAACCTTCTCAGGATCTAGTAGTCCCCTCTGCATTAGTTTTTTTATTTGCTTTGCACGTTTCTTCTTATGACTGCATAGCAATGGTTGCATCATTATAAGTTAAGAGACCAATCCAAGCACCAAATAGAACTATTACAAGAAGAGTAATACACAAATAACCTAAGATCCAAGGTATAAATAAAGGGTTCTCCAAGCGTTTAATAAAAAGACACTAAATCCAAAGGTGAAGATGGAAACCTGCTAAGTTCAAGTTTATCCTTATAGCACCATAACACAGTTGGCCGGGACTTGGTGACTGCCTTGCCAAGCATGTAGTGGAGATTCACAATCTGCACCAAATATCATCGTTGACATCATATTCTCAGACTCATTCAAACTTGAAAAACTGAGACTTCAAAACAAGAACAAAATGCTATCTCTCGACGGAATTGAAGAGACAATTAAAAAAATAAAAAGCTCGCCTGGTCTCTCGACTTGTCACCAACGATGACAATCATGGAACGATGTCGCAATTTAACACCATTTTCGATGAGAGTCCTGATTCGCTCGTCCACTTTCTTCAACATTTTCTTGTATTTATGTTCTGATGTGCTGAACCCAGTTGATACGAATTCTATAAATATAGAGAAACATAAGAGTTAAAAAGAAAAATCAAGTTATTGTCGGACGAAACAAGTATGACTGTTTAACGACACTCAACAAAGATAAACAAGAGTATCTTTTCAATTTCTAACAAAATATACACAGAACCGCGGGAGCAAGCTACAATGGGTAAAGAAAAGGAAAACATGGAAGTACCAGAAGAATAAGGTATGCAGGTGTGGGACGGACGGTGCAGAGACTCAGGCTCAGGCCAAAGAAAAGAAAAAGAGAGGGAAAACGGCGTCTACACTGTAGCCTATAGGTCGAGGGGATTCTGATTTCTGAACCCACGCCTTGACAACTTCCCTACTCGAGAATGTTGTAAACTTTGTAATCACACCCTACTTCTTCTTTTTTTTTTTTTGGTTACAATGTAAAAAAATTAAAACTATCGCATAAAAGAAATATTATAGGCATCAGCCCATGCAATCAAGGAGAGGACGTCAGGAATATCCTCCCAAATTTGAAAAGTAGAAGCAATGTCATGACCCAATTTAGTCAAACAATCTGCTGCAAAATTACCTTCACAAAGCACATATCGAATAGAGCACCTCCAATCCTAGCAAGTAAAGTTTGAATATCCACAACCAAAACAGACAGGGGATGTGAAAAGATAACACCACAGGTCACCATCCGCACCGCCTCCATGCTATCAAATTCGACAATGACTTGCCGAAAATCGTGATCCCACGCAAAATTCAAACCATCTCGAATGGACCATAACTCCCCCACCAAGATAGTTGAAATACCAATTCTAAACGAGTAACCCCCGAGCCAACGACCAAATGAATTACGCAACAACCCTCCACCACTAGTCAGCCCAGGATTAACAATAGAACTGCCATCACAATTCAACTTCACCTAACCAAATGGCGGCGCAGTCCAACCAATCCAACGCCGCACACTATGAAGCTTCGATGTGGAAACGGAAGTTAAGGACACATCCAGTGCAACTTTAAAAACACAACTAGTTAAATTTGCTAAGGAAAGAAACTCCTGTTGAAAGAGCAATAGATTCCGAGCCTTCCACAACCACCAAATACCTACTAGAAACCAATATGCCCAGGCAAACCCAAAAGAACCCACAGTATGAGCATGCAAATTCAAAGCTAGCCAATCAACCAAGTTCACCGCAGTAAAAAAAATTAACAGAAACATCCCACTGCTGCCACCATGCAACCGCACGACGACAATCACGTAACAAATGCAAAGGAGACTCAGCAGATAAAAAACACACACCACACAAATTAGAAATAACCAAACCCCGTGCGAACCTCAAAGAATTTGTCGGAAGACATGAGTGCCCAAGTAACCACAAGAAATGTTTAAATTTTGGTGGATCAGCCACCTTCCACAACCAAGAAAAATAAGACGAAATAGGACCATTAGACACCTCTTCCGAAAGAAGTGCTTTATATGCTGCTCGAACCGAATATGCGCCATTCGAGGAAAAACTCCATGACATATGATCTTGCACCGAAGTAAAAAAGGCAAAGGAATTACCCAAACAACCTCCCTGAGATGAGCCGGAATGGCAGAACGTAAGCGTGAAAAATCCCAAGAATCATCCGTAATTATATGCGCTACCCGAAAATGTGCTTCCCCTACTGATAAGCCATCCATATGATCCACCAAAGGACCTCTTGAGCACCAATTATCAAACCAAAGACTAATCTGGGAACCATCACCAACCCTCCAAATCGAAAGAGGAAACAATAAATCAAAACTTTTAACTACCCCCTTCCATAAACTGGAATCCAAACCCTTAGTAAAAAAGGGAATAGACCCCCCATTACAATATTTACACCGTAACACCTCCACCCACAATGTAGAATCATTCAAATATAACTTCCAACCCAACTTACCCAATAAAGCAACATTCATCAATCTAGAACTTTTGAAACCAAGACCCCATATCTCTTTGGCCGAATAAGCCAATTCCAACTAACCAAATGAATATTACATCAATCCGGCAAGGAACCCCAATAAAAATCACGAGCCAAACAATCTAAACTACCACAAATAGAGGAAGGTAACCAAACCGTTTGCATCGTGTAAATTGGTAATGAAGAAAAAGAAGACTTAATAAGCACTTCCTTCCCTGCGGGACTCAGAAATTTAGAGCACCAACTAGCCAGCCTAGTCTCAACCGAACTCACCAGATTCCAATAATGAGTAATGGAAGCACGACCATGCAATAGTGGAACACCCAAATACTTGCCCAAGTCAGAAGTAACTGCCACTCCCAGCAACTATTGTAGCTGGGATTTCAATACCCAAGAAACAGAATGTGAAAAATAAATTCTTGACTTGGAAAGATTAACCCTCTGCCCACTTGCCGTACATAATACATCCAACACCTCCCGGACCACTATAACCTGTTTGGTAGAAGCCTTACCAAAAATCAACAAGTCATCAACAAAAAGTAAATGACTAATCCCTGGTCCCCCTTTAGATGCTATAACTGGACTCCATATTTTACTCATCAATGCTCTTTGAATAAGCATGGTCAAACCTTCCATACAAAGAACAAATAAATAAGGTGAGAGGGGATCTCCCTGGCGAAGCCCTTGAGTGGCAGAGAATGACGTAGAGGGGCTGTCGTTCCATAGAATAGTCAACGAAGATTGAGAAAGAGCACTTAAAATCAGATTAACCCACCGAGAAGGGAAACCAAAAACTTGCAATACAAACCGCAGGTAGTCCCAATTGACCCTGTCATAGGCTTTCTCCAAATCCACCTTCAAAGCAAAATGACCCACTTTACTTTTAGACCGCCTAAAAGAATGTAGTAGTTCCTGAGTAATAATAATATTATCAGCCATGGAACGACCAGGAATAAAACTACTCTGGAACGGGCTAACCAAGTCATCAATAAAAGGTTTTAAACGATTCGAAAAAACCTTCATAACCACTTTATACAACACATTACAAAGTGTAATAGGCCGAAATTGGGAAAGTGATTCGGGAGCCTGAACCTTAGGAATAAGTACAATAAAACCCATAGCAACCTTAGCATCCATCTCACCAGAAGTAAAAGTGTGCGACACAAACTGGAAAACCGCTTCGCTAACCACGTCCCAATACTTCTTTAAAAAGATAAGTTGAAAACCATCCGGCCTTGGGGCCTTATAAGAACCCATACTCGAAACAGCCAGCCAAACTTCTTCCCGAGTAACAGGTTTCAACATATCATCCACTGCCGTCTCAGATAACCGAGAAATTCAAACCCTCGAAACCCACCGTAGGAAAACCCCCATCATTCGAAAACAACTTCTTAAAGAACCCCACTGCCATATCCTTCAATAAAGCTGGATTAGACACCCACTCCCCAGCCTCATTCTTCAAACATTCAATTTTATTCTGTCTCCGACGAACCCTAGTAACCGCATGATAGAACTTAGTACATCGATTACCATCCTTGATCCAGGCAGCCCGAGACTTCTGAAACCAAAGTGTCTCTTCCTGTCTCAAACATAAATCATAATGACATAACAAGTCTTTTTCCAGCAACAAGAGGGAAGAAGAGGGGTGATGCTGAATAGCCAACTGAACATCCTTTATTCGCTTTAGTAAAACCCTCTTATTTTTAAAAATATTACCGAAAACCTCCTTATTCCAACGAACAGCTTGTTCCTGAACCGACAAAAGAGCATCAAAAATAGAGTCATGAGGCTTAAACCATGCCGAGGAAACAACCTGCTTGAAATCCTCCCGTAAAGTCCAAGCAGCCTCAATTCGAAATGGTCGAACCAAAGGAAAGGAAGAGAAACCTCTCAAAAACAATAACAGAGGAAAATGATCCGAAGCAAGCTGAGACAAAGACATAACAGAAGCTTCAGGGAATCGCAACCTCCAACCGGCATTACACAAAGCCAGATCCAAACATTCTTGTATAACACCAATCCTAGCAATGGAGCATGTCCAAGTAAACTGACAACCCACACAACCCAAATCCATAAGGGAATAATAGTTCCAATGCCGTAAAAACCTACCACAATTAGCAACCGATGGTAAATCACCTCCTTTTTTCTCATGGACATAAACAATGTCATTAAAATCACCAAATAACAACCAAGGAGCATCTACAGAATCTGCAAGGTTGTACATCTGAGACCAGATAAAATCTCTCCTACTACGAATAGGACTAGCATACACTGCAATAAGAAACCAACTACTACTTCCCCTAACAGCAACTGAACAATGAATGAACTGAGTATCCATCTGTAGCAAACGTATATCACAAACCGTCTTATTCCAAAACAACCAAACACCACTCGCAAAACCAACAGCACGAGAAAGGAAGAAGTCAGAAAAACCTACCTTCTACGCCACCCTAGTCGCTCTATCATCCGAAATTCGAGGCTCCACAATAATTAGCATATCCGTACAATAAAGACGACATAATTCTCTTACATGAGTCAAAAAACCCCTTTTCGCAGCTCCACCACAATTCCACTGAAGTATTTTGAAATCCATGAAAAAGTAGATTCAAAGAAAGAGCCATAATCTTACAACTTTCTAGGCAAACTTCGACTCCGACAGCGACCAACACAATCCCCATTCTCATCGGAAATAACATCAGCAGTCGCTGAAAAAATCGTATCAATCACCACACAGTCCCCTGTGTTGGCCACAGCTTCCGAAGCTACCATTGGTACCTCACACACAATGACGTCACCAGTAATAGGGTCAGGAGGTTTCGGTTCAGGGGAAACAAATTGTGCCACCACCCAACCACCAACTTTATCAATCACTGGCCACACAGGCACCCCCGCTGACAGAACGCTAGGAATTGGAGTCTCCCTTACCAAAAACTGTTTAGATGCATCAGACACCATATCCTCTATGTTCGACCCAGAACGTTGTCCAACCTCCAAAGGCTCTTTTCTCAGTAGTACCACCATTGGACCCTCAGAAATATACCTACTCACAACAGGCCCATTCCGAAACTAACCCCTCTCACGACTAGACCTCCCAACCCCCTTAACCACCTCAGGCTTCTTCCCTTTATCTTTAGGTCCTATAGTCCCACTAACACTAGAAATCCTCTGACCAGACCCAACCGAGCCCTTATCTGCCTTGACAACCACTCTATCCTCCACCTGTAAAGAGTCAAATCGAGAACCAGTAATAGTGGTAGATACTTTCTTCTCCTGAGAAATTGGAGAAGACTTACTTTTAACAGCACGCCTTTGTTTACGCTATGCAACCAACCATGGGCCAAAGATGTCTTCTTTAGAATTTGAACTATCCGCAACCATCACTATATCCATAGCTCCACTAGCATTTGCTGCCCCAGTCGTCACCGGAACCACCACCTCCGTACAAGTTTCAATACGATGATTGGCACGGCCACATCCTGAACAGACCCCTTAAAATGCCTTCGTACTCTACACGCCGCTATGCATCACCAATAAAAACCTTAGGAACAAGAGGTTGGTCAAGATTCAATTCCACACAAACTCTAGCAAAACATCCTCTAGTATCCATAGACGTCTGCCTATCTATCTTAATGGGCATGCCAACAGCACTAGCCGCTGTAAATAAGAATTCATCACAATAAAATTCCATTGGAAATTCAATAAAACGCACCCAAGTAACCATCAAGGAAATTCTAGTTGTAGAGGGTTGAAACCCCGGCTTCCATTTTTGGATATACAATGCTGACCTCCAACAATATAAGGACCATCAGACACAATGCGCAACATATCCTCCTTCTCTTCAAATTTAGCAAGGTAAAAACCATACCCCAAATCAATGATGTCTAGTTCTGCTGAGGGCTTCCAAAGCAAAATCAATCGATTTTCCAAATACGTGAAATTAACAGACCTCCCATAAACTTTAACAATGAGAGCGTCCTTCCACTTACCTCTAACCTCCTGGACAACATCATCATCAACCAGAACCTTTGGACGCAAGTAATCATTCCCTTCATACTCTAAACGAATTTTTCCGATCCACTGACTACAAAGATCAAAAGCCGAACTCTGACCTACCGAAGAAGTGAAATTCGCCCTCGATGATTGCCCTACCAAACAATCGCGAAAGGAAAGTGATGGTCGTGCATGCAACTCAGCAGTAGCCGACACAACGGGATCAACAAAAGGAAGACTCACTAAATCATGGCCTGGGAGTTGTCCCACCTCGGAAGAACTGAAATCTGCATTTCTACTACAAGCTGCCATCTGGGTTCCGCTCCTCGATGAAAAAGTCTGTGTAAAGAAAGCAAGAGCACGCTCAGTCCACTCGTCACTGCATATGGACATTGGTGACTTGCTATTCTTGGTGGTTTAGCTCGAGTCTCTACCTGGGCACCTTATAAGAACCAGAACAACCAAACTTCCCTGTCGAACAAAAGAAAATTGATCCTCACAGAATCTGCACCCAAAAGGAAACTCGCTACTAGCGTGGGTGGGTAATCGAAGATCAGAGGGAGCCGGAATCGCTGTTGGGTGCGGAAATGATGCAAGTTCTTGAAGATCTGAAAACCAGAACCTACTATTGTAGTGACTAAGCTGTCCGGTACCGAAGAGGATAGGATTTGTCCTCCTTGTAGTGACCCACTAGGAAAACAAGACAGTAGCAAACAGAAGCTGGAAACGATGAATGGTGTGGAGACGATGCAAGCTTGCGAAACCCACTTGGAAAACAAGACAGTAGCAATCGGAAGGTGGAAACGTTGATGGGTGTGGAGACGAAGCAAACTTGCAAAGATCTGGGATTTGGAACCTGCTACAGTAGACATAACGTGTTGTCCACTGTAGACATCTCACAGAAGGTCCTGATGAGTTCACTTTAAACTCTCCCCCTACTTTGTTACTTTCTTATGAAACGCGATCAAAATTTTCTTAATTGGTCCCATGAATAGTTAAGTACGGTACCAACAAGACCTAATAAAGTGGAGTTTCCTGCTTGAGAAGTTAATAAAATGTTTGGCAAATTAAAGGCAACAATCCTAGCAATGTACCTTACCTACGAAGCTTTAGCCTTATACTTAAAAAATTTCCCGGGCACTCAACCCCATCGTCGTGGGAATTCACGAGCTATTTGCTCGCAATTGAACTGTTAATCATCGGCATGTCTACCGAGAGGGCAACAGATGCGCCGACTAGCTCGCGGCTTATGCAGCGCATTTTGATATCGGCGTTCATTATTTATCTACCTTATCCTTCTAGAGGATCTGTCTGGGACGTTAGTCCCGAGACACCTTTTGTAATTGTCTATATTGTAGTCCCTTTAACAAAAAAACAAAAAAAAATTGACTGAAAACCGAGTCATTCTTGTTGGGATTAAATAAATAGTAAAGGAGTTAATACAATAATGCCTAGTAAAGGAATATTGTGTAATGTTTGATTTTTTTAAGGGAAATAAAACCAAAATTATACGGTAAGTTGGGAGAGAAAGGTTCCGCGGTGAAAGGAGTGTACCAACCAAGGTTTTGTGTAAAATCTCCTTGCTAGTTACCATCACTATCCCGGAGAAGTTCACCCGCTGTAATTACGGACGATGCTCGTTTGCACGCACCATCCGTGTTTAACTTGAGCCAACCCGTGGGAGGTTTGATCCACTCGATGCTTCGCTCCTAACGAGGTCGAGGACCGGCGGGCTGTGCTCTCTCGTGCCAAGCTTCTAACTGGTGAAGAACACCTACATAAGACAAAATATGAAAAATGGGTAAGGAAGGCCAAGAGAACTGATCATCGAAGAGGGACCGATTCCTTTATTGCTAGAGGAACCAGTAGGTAATGCCAAATAGGATAGACCAGTCACGCCCCATCACATGTCGTTTAGAGCGGAGGTTGTGAATGCCCCACTCCCTCGGGGACATAGTGTAGAAGGCATGCGAGATGAGATAAGGAGGGAAGTTGTTCCACACTTGTCGGGCTTTAATGCATTCACGCACTACATGCAGCGAGGATTCCTCCTAATGGCAATGAGCACAATCTCCGTCCGTAGTAAAATGCCGTCGAACTCTTCCTTGGTTGGTGAGTAACCGGTCCTAAGCCAGGAGCTAGAGAAAGGAATGAATGTGTACACTTCCTGACAATACTGCATGACCTATAAAAATGTGTATGAGCTCAGGAAATTATCCTCTTAAGTATTGGAGACATGTTGAAATAGGCAGAGTAGTTGAAAGACAGACAGGCTGTAGTGAGTCGATTTTTGAAAGGTTTTGAGCAAAAATGAATTTTTGATCAAATTTATGTGCAAATATATAGAATGGATTATAGAATATTTCAGAGTATTAGCTTATTAATTCTAATCAAATAACAAAATCAATTACATCAAAATTTACAAAAAAAGAAAATTAAATTAGCAAACAAGATAATAAATGTTAGGACTTTGAGATTCACTTATGTGGAATTTCAATAATCAGGTAAGATCTATTATCATTGTTGAAATAACAATTAATCTAATGTATCTATACTTCTTTTAAAGACACGAAAGTATATTTAATTAGGTATCTACTGTAAGAAATTTTTGTCCTTAGGGACAATTTTGTCCATGTCTCATAAAGTTGGACTAACATTAATTGCAATTTTGGTTTTTAAAAAAATTATCGATTAAGTTATGTCATTTGATCCAGATAAAGATAATAAAGTGGCTCAATAAATGATCTAGATTAATTAGTCAAAGTCTGGGTAAAAAATGGGTCCCGATTAGTGTAGACCGGGTCCATATCGGCCTTGTGATGGGGAAGCCTCATATGAAAGCTATATAAAGGTAAGGTCTCCTGCAGTTACTCATAAGAGAACGATCATGAGCATAAGGATTTCTGATCCATTAGGGAAGCTCGGAACCTGAGGAAACTATAGAAAGGCCATGCCCGTGAGTCGGTGGGCACTTTCCACTAAAGGCCTCGGGAGATTCGGAGACGTTTAGAGCTCGGAATCGACATCGGAGTCAGAGATGGAACTGAAATCTAGGTATTTCGCATTACTTTCATTTATGATCCTTTCATGTAGATCTGAGGTACGTAATAAGGCTCCCACTACGTACTAACAAGTGGTATCAGAGTGGTTACGTGATCGGATTGTCGAAAACGAAGGTTTTTTAGATTTTCATCTCATTTGGTTTTCCTTCGTTTTTTTATTCATTTTTCAGTTTTTTACGTATATAATTGCGTAAAAGTGGTATACATAAGGCTAGCTACAAAAAACGGGTTGAAAACGAGCCAAACGAAGAGAAAAAGGGGCCCCCGGGATGCTGGAAATCGCCTCCGGTGTCGGACACGCACCCGACGGCGCTACAGTGCTCGCTCATATGGAAGGCCCGCGGGGCATACACACGTGGAACGACGCTACTCTGTGCTATAGTGCGACGACGCTACACTGTGTGGCGCACGTGCTGCACGCGCCCATCCGGGATGTCCACGTGGCGTACACGTGACGCGCGGGATGCCTGACACTTGTCGGCACGTGTAAAGCACGCGCCGTATAGTGTCAGCACGTCTTGTGCGTGGGCACGTGCATCTGGGACGCGCATCTGGCACTCGCACGCTCTGCGCACGCGCACCCCTTCCATCACGCGCAGTGACGTCAACCGGACGTCAGCTGTACAGATGTTTAATGACGTCATCTGCAATACCAAACAAAAAAAACCCCAAAATTCCAGATTTCTCATAAGGTACCCTGGGGTGTTTTGGGTCAGTTCCGAGTCTGGAAAATTTATAAAGTAACATTTTTCTATTTTTTTGGATTTATTACGTTAGTAATAAATTAAAGTTTAACTCCAGAAAAAGGAATTAAGGTATTTTGAATCTGATTTCGATTGAATTTTCATGCTTCGGACTACGTATGAGGGAGATACATAAGGGTCTCGTGTCTCGGGTCTCATTTTCAATGTTCAGAATTGCATGATAATCAACCGGGAAAGGAATTGAGACATTTTGAAGCCATTTTTAAGTGAATTTTTGCGCAACAAACTTGCCATAAGGGAGATACATGAGGTTTTCGTGTCTCTGGAGGTCGGTTCAATATTTGGTAACACACGATAGTCACTCTACTGAGATTTTTCTTTTACGAAGGTCTCAAATAAAGTTTTTGGAGAATGTCTTCAGCAAGTGTGTGTGACAATGAAATTGTGCACTCGAATTTTTGCATTTATTGAGGTTAAATTTTCACATACGGTATGCCTATAAAGGATGTGAGGATGACATAAAGATGTATCCCTTGTGTTAGCGGACTTTTTGGATGCTGATAAGAATGTGGTCACCAAAGTAACCTTTCATATCAGTATTTTAAATTGTTTTGCTTACATGTTGGGGGATGTCTCTGATTTTATGTTTGGTTATTCTGCCCAAAGGTGTTGGCCTTACATAGAATTTTAAGATGTGCATAAAGCATTGGATGGAGGAAGGCTGTTGCTCAAGTGATCTATTCACCCAAAGGTGGTAGTGTCATAAAAGTTGATGGTTTGTACTCCGATCGCTTTTATGTGTGGAAGTCTAATTGCATATATTATGTATTCAGCCCAAAGGTATTTCATAATATGTGTAATCAGAGTTTCAGGAAAGATACTATTAATGGCTTTAGTATCGTTGTTGTCCTATATTAGTGCTGAATTAAAGATTATTATCTAGGAGTCACTTTTCCAGTCAACCAAATCAGTGTCACTATTGAAACCCTTGTTGTTTCAATATAAGGAATTAGACAGAGACTTGGACGGAGGATGTTTTGAAGGTTATATGGAGATAGGGTTGAAATGGCCACATGGACGGGTAAGCCATCTCCAATTACATCCATGAGCTCGACAGCTCATAAAGTGGCCTATTAAGCCTAGGATTAGTCTAACAGATTATATCTGACGACCATTAAGAAATCCATACCTAGCCATCTGCAAAGTGGACTTCCGAATACAGATATAGCGAAGGAGTTTCTTGATAAAGTCTCCCAGAGGTACACTATCTCATTTGGTATTGAGACAAGTGCCTTATTGAAAGTATTGTTCTCCATAAAGTATACAAAGGAAAAGGGGAGCAATGGAGTACTTATCAAGAATAGTTTATTTTCACAGTAGGTGAAGATATTGAGACTTCAACACTTTGATATTCCATTGTGTTGCTGAGGTGGAGAAACTCAAGTTGTTACTCCTACAGTCCTCGAAGCAACTTAAGGGAAGACAAAGATGAAGCCCATTAAGTTCAAAGGTAGAAGTTCAAATCTTCTCCACATGCTGACGCTGGTCAAACCAGTTCTGGTAAAGTTCCTTAGGACATAAAGAAACTAGAAGTATGAGGTTTAAAGGGAAGATTGAGATCATCGGGTTATTCTTTGGTTTATCAATTATGAAACTAATTTGCAATAGTCGCATTAAGTATAAGTGACTATTTAGTGGAACATCTGATCAAGGTGGTTCCACATTGCAGTAATTCATATCCAGGATAAAGCCAAATAAAGGGAAGTAAGGAACTGATGGTTCACGGCAATAAAGAGATGGAAGTAATACATATAGGGGTGTATGTACTAAACTTTATAGTAAGGTTCATAAGGTTTACATGACACAATTTATATGTGATCTTTTGATCAATTAAGGACACCGAAAGTTAACGTTTTGCATTTAATATTTATGTTGCACAGTTGCTGTTTAATGCAAAACATAAAGATACAACTTTCTTGTCATAAGGTTTGTATAGGATGTGTCTTACCCCGAATTAGATATATACTTCTTCGTATCATGCTAAACAAGATATGAAGGACCTGATGAATAAGAAGTCATACATGGTGTGACATAAAAGTTTAAGCCATATTTCCAGAGCTAGGATTGCGAGATTGATCAAGGTAACCATTTCTTAATTCTAGATTAAGATGATATGGAACATGTACTGATGATCATAGGGGCAAGTTGACTAATAAGGACATTGGGGTCAACTTATACTTATAACTTGTTGAGTTTGATACATAAAGATTTCAGTAGACCTCATACAATTGCATTGTGCAATTTTGAAAGTATTCTGATATTTCTTGGTGATTATTCCCATCAAAGTCATGTGTTCTTGCTTAAAGTCTGAAGGTTGAGAACCAGTTGGGAAAATTCATCAAGATAGTTAGATTTGATCATGGAGGAGAATATCATGGCAAGCATGATGTTTCAGGACTTTAAAAGGTTCGTTTGCCAGATATATGGAGTCAGTTGGAATAGTGACTTAGTTCATTATGCCAAATAGTTATGAGCAAAATGGTGTGTTTCCAAAAGGCATATTGCACCCTAAAGGACTTAAAGAAGTCAATGCAGAGCAGAATTGATCTACCTATCTAGAAATTGAAGCACTCAGCTTTGCGCACAATCGTGTAAAGAGCTGCCCTACTGAGGTAGGATAATCCTTATAAAGGAAGATTGCATACTCGTTTCTTCCATTACTATTTAGTAAAAGATCTCATCCACTTTACATCTGCAGATTTTACTATAGATAAGGAGGGACCAGAATTGTGGAATTACAAACAGCCAAGTTTCTGGAATACCATATCTATGATGATGGTGGGTCATTTTGAAGTGAATCACAAGTTAACAATATGATAATCAAACACACAAGAAGGGGGGGTTGAATTGTGTATTCTTTTTATCTTTACCCTCTTTTTGAAAAACACTTGTTTAAACAGATTTACGAATATTTCGTTATACTTTAAACAGTAAAATCAATACTAGTGTATGAAGATGAGAGTTGAGAGTTAAGAAAGTTAAACACGGAATTTTATCCT
>JANIPN010000218.1:54686031-54698864 GCA_027478595.1 Erythroxylum anguifugum
AAGGAATTTTGCGAATTGATCATTGATTTTCTTCCGTTGAAATCTTTGAGGATATGGCAGCTTGGGGATGATTTTTGTTTGCAGTTCCCCTTCTAGTTTTTTCTCCTAGTTAACTTCTTTCTCAACTTTTGTAGGTGCACTTGTTTCTTCACAAGCATTCTTTCCTTCGTTCTGGTTGGATTAGGTGGAGCTTTGTTCTTTAGGTTTCACCTCTTCCAATTCTTTTCCACTTCGAAGAATAATGGCCTTGCACTGCTCTCTCAGGTTAGTTTCAGTATTCCCTGGAAATGTTCTCTTAATCAAATTCCCAACAACATTTGGAAGTTGTCCCATTTGAACTTGCAAACCCTTCACTGAAGTCCCAATACTGGTTACTTTCATCTTTAGCTCATCCATCTCCTTCTCGTTCTCGTGGAAACAGTTCCTTGTCTCAGTTATAAAAGTGTCAATCATTTCTTCCAATGAGGGTCTCTGTTCTGCCGGTGGTGGTCTATATCTAGGTGGGTGGGGCATGTTCTTTTGAATACTATAGTTATATCGCTCCTTAGAGTTGTAGCCTTGACCATATTGATTTCCCATTGGTTGTGACTTAAATCCCAAGTTCCTTTGGTTAACAAACTGGACTTGTTTCACCCTCTCATCATTGGTGTAGAATGATTGACTAGTAGCTACCACCTGCTCATTCTATCTTTCCTTTAACATGGATTTTGAAAATTGATTGGGTAGGGTTGCCAATTGAGTAGATAACTGAGTCATTTGATCTACTTCTAAAATTCCTCTCTTTCCATTAGTTCTCTCGGAGGGCCACTGGCAGCTGTTCGAAGCCATGTCTTCCAGCAATGCACATGCTTATTGAGATATTTTTCTTATCAGAGTACCACCTACTACTGCATCTACAATGGTTCGAGTCCGACCATTCAACCCGTTGTAGAACATTTCCACTTGTACCCACTCTTGATATCCGTGATGTGGACACTTTCTCAAAAGGTTTTCATACTTTTCCCAAGCTTTATGCAATGGTTCCAAGTCATGCTGTCTAAATGTATGATCTCAGCTCTTAACTTCGCAACTTTACCAGGTGGAAAAATTTAATCAAGAACTGTTGTGCCACCTCTTTGCCAAGTTCGCATTCTGTCAGCAAAAATTGAATGAAGCCAATTCTTTGTTTTGTCCCGAAGAGAAAATGGGAACAAAGTGAGTCTAATGTCATCTTGCGTTGCCCCTTCAGTCTTAATAGTGTCATATAATTCCTGAAAGCTTGCAAGATGATCATTTGGATCCTCCATTGGTGCCCCTCCAAACTGATTTATTTGAACCAAATTGATGAGTCTGGGCGAAATATGAAAATTATGAGCATGAAAATTAGGTCTTTGGATACTGTGATAATTGTCTACCACTGTAGGCTGGAAATATTCCCTGATAGGACGTTGTTGTGACTGTTCCTATTCATTTCCATTATCTCCTCTTCCATTACCATCATTCAAATTAGCTGTAGCAAGTCTGACCTCTAACTGAGCTAATCTTTGAACCATTTCATTTCTCTCTCTTTGAATTCTCTGAAGTTCTTCTACTTGATTTTCCATTTTCTTTTGTCGACGAATTGACTTTACTGTTCTTTCCAACTTTGGGTCAAAATGTCTTTCTTGCCCTCTAGTGGTTAGGGGCATACAATCTCTTACACACAAGCTGTGCAAGAAAACGAAAATGCAAAAAGAAAAAGAAACAAATAAGTTACTCTAGGGATAAAAGGAAAAACAACAAGTAAATATCAAACTAGCTATAGAAACAAACATTTAAACATTAATCCTCAGCAACGGCGCCAAAAACTTGTTCGTAAACTGCTAGTGCACGGTTGTCGAAGTGAGTAATAAATCGGTAAGAACTGAGTTGTATCCACAGGGATTAAGAGAAAATTCAAATCTATGTTAGCTAACAGTGTTTGAAAAAGAGTTGGGTGAAATTTTGGGAAATTAAAAGCAATGTAAAGAAGTATTAAATACTTAAAGAAATTTCTAAGCAACTACCCAATTCAATGCAACCAAAATAACTGTGAATATGACAAATCTATGCAATAACTAATTGAGAAAAGGGTGCAACAATTGACTAATTAAAAGGTATTAACGTCAATGAAGAATGACTTTCTTTTAGGGAATGATATTTTTTCCAACCTTAATATTGAATTAGCTATCCTCCATAAATGAACAATCCTAATCTTATAGGTTAATTTTAAGAGTAATTAATCCCCTTCTCCTAAAGGTGAATTAATTTATCCACTCTAGACATCACTTAAAAATCCCTTATTTAAGTTCTTCCTAGAGTTTTTAAAGTCCCAAACTCAAACCTTCAATTTTCACCTCCTAAGTTGCTTGAATCTCCCAACTCACAAGAAAATTCTAGCCGAAATTTAATTCAATCCTCTAGCAAAAATCTCCTTTTTTCAAAGGTGAATTTATACTAAGCCAATTTCCAATAATCCAAAGGAAAAACAAATAACCCAAGAAAAATCAACAAGTATATGAATATTGAGTCATAGATTCAACAAAATTCAATATTAAAGCATTAACACAATATCAAATCCCTAAGAGAAATTTAGGGTTCAGCCACAAATCATTAAGCTAAGCAGCCTAAAAATATAAACCCTAGGCAAACTCATGAAGGATCAATTATAAATGAAGAATATGGAAGCTGCATTGTATTCGGATAGAGGCAGCTTGCGGCGTGGAAGTGGGTGGAGGGTTGTTGTGTAGGTCTTGGCTATAGGCGTGAATCCTTGGCTGGTGAGTGGTGTGGAGGCTGGGCTACGTGAAGTAGAGGGACCGTGAGTGGGATGGAATGAAGGCTGTGTGTTTGCGTAAGTGAGGATGTATGCTTCAGTGGGGTTGCGACAGTGAGTGAGTGGAGTGTGTGTGGAAATTTAATAGAGGAACTGTTGCGTGTGTGAAGTGTAGAGGCTATGAAGTGTGCTGTGTCTGGAGGCATGGAAGCGGCAGTCCAGGTGCGTGAAAGATTGGAGAGTTCAGCCTTCTTTTTGCTGGCCAAAAGATGACGTTTCTTCTATGCCAAACATCCTCCAGCTGTTGTGTTTCATGCGTGAAACTCCTCCCTTTGAATGTTGATGATGATGTCGTATTGTTGGGTTTTTAAAGGCCAACTGAACTGCGTTTTAAAGCAAGGAGGACCTCCAAAGATGTTGTCGTTTGGTGTGCAAAGAAGGCTCCAAGGTCTGCCATTTTGGACAAGTTTTTGGCTCTCCATTAAACACATTTGGCTATCTTTTTGGACAACCTCTTTGATGCTTATCTAAGTCATTTCTTTTGTCACTTTGTTGTCTACATTATGGACAGCCTTCCGAGCTCCCAGTGGGTTCAAAACTTCATGCTTTAATCTAGTATTTATATTCCATCATTAAATCTACGTGTAAAATTAATAAGAACACAAAATGAGCAATTAAACACAAAAATAGGAATGAATTCAAATGAAATAACATATAAAAATATAGCAAAATCTATTCATATCATAATTCCATCTTAATTGCGGGTTAAGGGATGAAATGTAAACTTGTGACCACGTCAACAATCTATTAATTTTATCATATATTAATAATGATATGCACTAAAATCTGGTAGATGACTCCAATTTTATCACATATTTCAATCTATTAATTTTACATATGTTTTATTGTGTCTTATTATAGTAATTACTGCAATCTCTAACTTTAAATATTATTAACAATGAGTTGAATTCAATTCAAAATGTTATATTTAGACTATTATAAAGACATAATATGTAATTTTTTTGTATTAAATTTTTGTAATAGTAAATTTTTTATTTCAATTAACCTAACATTTTTTAATTTGATTTGGCTTTAAATCACTTGTGAATTTTAATTCTTTTTCAAGTTTTGAGTTTTTTAACCTAAAATCATATATTTTTTAATTTTAAATTCTAAGTTTGTTTTGAATCCTGAGGAACCTATTGACCGAGATGGGTCCATACCAAAATGACAACTCTAAAGGAATCCAAGCAATGATTAAAAAATTCATTCGGTTGGATTGATTAAATCATAAAAATCGTGAATTGTCTAATTTTTTAATTCAGTTTTTAACTATTTATTTGATTTATTTTAATAATTCTTATTATTAAAAACTGATTAATTTATTATATCAATTTTTATAAATTAATAAATTTGTATAAACTAAAATTAATTAATTAATATTTATATTTAACAACTTCTTTATTCAATTAAACTTTTTTTGCAAATAAGAAAAAATATATTTTAAATATATTTTAAATTATTTAATTTTATTTAATATTTAAACGATTTTATTAAGTTATCAACTTAAAGAAATCTTGCTTTAAGACCGCATAAAGAATTTCTTCTATCTTCTATCTTAAGCTGTCGACCGACTTGCATGGAGCCTAACACTCATGTCTTTTATGTTTACGTGGACTGAACCGAAAAACTATATATGTCTCTCTCTCTATATATAATAAAGTAAGATTCTATGGGCCCGTGAAACTCTAGATCTTTAGTGATCAATTTTCAGATAAGCTTGAATGAATAAAAGCTGAGGACGGCAAACTCTGGAACATAACGATCTTCAACTATATATATGTATATCACCGGCCATCTCAGTGTATAGCTCGAAGGCAAGATATAATCGCTAATAAACCATGTTCTCCAAAAATTGCCCCAAGAACGTGGCCAAGGAATGTGCGAGGCCTGTGGATTTTCCAGTTCCAAGCAAAACGCGGGTGAGTGACATCTTCAGGCGTTTTGATACCAATGGAGACGGGTATCTGAGCATGCAGGAGCTCAGAGAAGCTTATAGTCTACTGGGTATCTCTTTCCCGTTAATTCGAGCTATTCGCGCACTTAAGCTTGCAGATGAAAATGGAGATGGATACATCAGCGAGAAAGAGTTTGAGAAGCTGGTTGTGATTAGAAACTAATTGGTGGAGTACGTAGACTACATCCATATACTGGGTCTCGGGAAAGCGAAGGCTGCATGGTTATAGTCATCCATCCCTCCCCTACTTGTTTCTTTTCCTTTTTTCTTTTATGTCTACTCTTAATGCTAGTTGATTACCTAGGGAGCTGAATACCATAGGAGAAGAAGAAGCATATATATAGTTTTGTTCTGTTGATGCAGAGCACTTGGGAATCTCCAACTTAAAAATTAATGTAAATTGATCTATGGAGAAAATTAAGTTTGGTTTTACAGTATTCTTAGTTTGGTTACAGTATTCTTAGTTCAGTTAGTAACTCTTATCATTATTTTATCAATTAAGAGCATTCTTATGCTTACCCCAACTTGACTTCATTTTATGCATCAGGAGATCTCAATCAGTTTAATAAATTACTTTTCTTTTTATTAATAATCTTTAGTTTTAAAAAATTCAACCTTTATTCCCCATTTTACATGGAGAAAATTCATCTATAATAAGGGTTGTAATGATTCTCCCATTTCTGATTTTTCTTTAGTAGATAAGTTTTGATTTAGAGGTAAGGTATTATGATTTTCATATTCAAAACTTCTTTGATTCTATTCTAAATATCTAATAATTAATATGATTAGAGTAATTTACATTAATTAAAAATGAAAATATTAAAGAGTTAATAAATGGTAAGAGCTAACTATTCAAATAACGTCATTTTGACAATAATTGAATCCAAGCTCAATTCCTATTAATAGAATTACAATTTATTCATATTAAAAATTCTAATATATATTAAGTGCGTAAGATTATTTGATCGATCCGCATTGATTTATTGAAGATTTGGGTATTATCACCATCTGTACCTGTGTATATTTACGAAGTTATATTTTATTTCGGTACATTTGAAAGTATAGAATATAGATAAGTTTCTCAGGACTTACTAAATCTTATCAAAGATAAATGCATACTTAATACTTTAAAAATATATTATCATGATTAGCTCGGTGACTTGAAGATAAAGGAGAATCATGTTAAAGCGTTCAAACATAAGAGACCATTGTGGTCCAAAAAGAAGATGGCAGTTTTGTTCTGTTAAAGTTATTTTGACAGACTCGTATAATGCTGTTCCAAATAAGATGGAATCAATGGAAAATAAAGCAAAATCTGGCTTTTCCTGATATGGAACAAGTTCTCCAGAATAATGGGCGACAAACACTAACCCCATGTATGGTTCACGTCCGTGTCCTTGAGGACAGTGGACAAGGACACTATGTTCTGTCCAAAACCGGCGTTTGGTTGCTGTTGGACATAGATTTTTGTCCAGTCCACAATGGACACGGACAGAAATATCTGTCCAAGAGAAAAGTGCGGGACGAGAGAAAAAAGTGTGGGACGAGAGAGTAAAAAGTCTTACCTGACCTCCCGTGAACGTCTCCACGAACAGAAAAGAAAACAAATAAGTTGAACAACCCATTGAACTACCGACTCAGACCTTCTTCGTGTGGCTTCATCTCCACTGCTAACACGGTGAGTTCCGGCGCTCTCTCTCTCTCTCGCTCTCTCTTTATCGATATGCTTTTCGTTCTCAACCGGGTAGGAGTCTCTATCGATATGCTTTTAAGATCTGTATCTGAGATCTGTTGGTTGAGATGTTTCATTTGAACAAAAAATGACTGCATCTTTGTTACGGTAGATGAGCTAATCTCGTCCTCTTCT
Organism: Erythroxylum anguifugum; assembly: GCA_027478595.1. Lineage (NCBI taxonomy): Eukaryota > Viridiplantae > Streptophyta > Magnoliopsida > Malpighiales > Erythroxylaceae > Erythroxylum > Erythroxylum anguifugum. Next base: position 54,692,689 of record JANIPN010000218.1, read on the forward strand.
CTGGTTTCACAGAAACAGAGCTAATCTCGTCCTCTTCTCGTCCTCTCTCTCCGTCGCTTGTTCCGATTTGAAGGTACTCATTCTAATCTTACCAGTCACTGTCAAAACTGGGTTTTCGTCTGAGATGGATGGACTGAAACTCTATAGATGGAAAAGCATGTTTTTTATAATCTTTGTTTCAATTATCATCTGTTTTCATGTGATGTGTCGGAATCCGAATCAAGGGGTTTCTAATCAAGGGGTTTCTAATTTGCTTTTGTAATTTCTATTCCTTTTCTCACCTTCTCTGCCTCTTATCGTTTCGCTGCTTCCTTGCTTTACTTTTCTCCGCCAGTTCCCCTCTGCACCACCAACCCCCCACCCAAAGCCCCAGATTGTATCAAATGTAGGGTCTTGTCGTAGTTTTCGTGTTCTGACTTTGTTCAGGAGTTGTTAGCTTTCTAAAGCTTCTTAACTGTTGTAGATGCTATCTTTTCTGATTTTTGTCTGAATTTAGTCTCATTCTGAAGCACTTCTGATGAATTGTGAGGATGGTTACTGGCTGTAGTTTAGCAGCATTTTCGTCCTATTTTTAGTAGGTTCAAGTTCAAGTTGAATTTCTTGATTCTTCTTATATATGTTCTTACACTGAAGCAAAAACCCCTGTAAAACCTCTCTCTTTAAAATTGCTTGTGCGTCTGGAAGATTTGGGCCTAAAATAGGTTTGCGACTTTCTTCTCTTTCAGTTCTTCCATGATAAAGATTTTACCTTTTGTTTTTTCGCTGACATTTGTTGCTCTCAGTCAAAAACCCACGTAAAACCTTTCTTCTAAAACCGGCTCCTCTACTTTGTGCACTGATACGCATAGCGTCTATTCCAGCTCTTAATTCTGGTACCTTAAAATTCCAATCTTTAGTGAACCCACTGAAGTAAGGAGTTTTGTCTCTTAACCTGTGATCTTGTACTGTTGTAATATTGTACTATTCTTCTTAGTAAATGAATGGATGGACCAGAAGCTATCGCATTGTCCAGTGGGTCGTCTCCATATTACATTCACAGGGGAGGTGGGATTGGTGGTTCTGTGTCTGCATCACAAACTGGTTCATTTCATACACCATCTGGGTTTAGACCCTTGCCAAACCCTAACATTCAAGCTCAATCCAATACTAGACATGGCTCATCTGGGTCCACATTCTCCGTAGAATCATCAAATACCAAATTTAGTCATGGAATTAACATCTCTGTGCCCTCTGGGATTCCAGGTAGTGAACCAGTGAAGAAGAAGCGAGGTAGGCCCAGGAAATATGCTCCTGATGGCCAAGTATCTCTTGGATTGTCTTCAATGCCAGTTAGGCCTAAACCCTCTATGGGGCATGATCCAATGTCTCCCAAACGAGCCAGAGGGCGGCCGCCTGGGTCTGGGAGGAAGCAGCAACTGGCTCTTCTGGGTTAGTGTCGTGTTTGAGTTTCCATGTTTAGTTCCCTATCAATGTACACTTCTTGTAGTAATTTTGTTTTAAGATGATGGCCTACCATGTGCGCTTGTGTATTGTGACCATCCAAATAGGAAGATATGTCTGTTTAATATTTAGAATGTAATGCATTGCCATATATATGGTTTTGAAGTTATTGTGCTTTCTTTAGTGGTTTACTTGTACTGCATGTCCAATATTTCTGTAGTACATCCATTCTGTGCCTTTATCCATATATTCTACTTCTTTAGATATTTAATACTGGAGTGATATTCAAATATTCTTTGGTTACTGTAGACTTTATAATGTGCAAGTAAGAAATCATGCTTCAGACCTCAAGCTGGCAATTCGATGTACTATGCCCCTTACTTGTTCTGTCATCTATGCTTTACTGTGAGGGTTCACAGTTGCCAAGGAGTGGGGACGAGAACTTCTGAAATTATGTCTGTTAATACTTATACATGAAGCAGCTTTATTCACTTAGTAAATCTTGGAATGCATGACGCTATTTATTTAAACTTGAAAGAATCTGAAAGTTTTTCATATATTCTCAAACATTTGTTGATTTTTTTTAAAGGTGAATGGATGAACAATTCTGCTGGCCTAGCTTTTGCACCACATGTTATCCAGATTGGAGTAGGAGAGGTATTCATTATCTCTCACAATTTCACTTTCCTGTGCATAATGAGGATAAATGTTTGGTTTTATGTTTCATGAGTTCAAATTCATTCCAAATACTTTGATTAGATGTAGCTCCCTTAGAAAAGGACATTTCCTCATCCAATTGTGCCTTGACTACCCTGGATTTAAGTCTTAGGATGTTATGGTCTGTCTGTTATGCGCTCTCAATATTTAAATAATTCAAAATTATCTACTTTTTTTAATCAGAAAATAAATAAGGCATATTTACTTGTCTCACAGATTCATTAATGCCACAAACATTCTGCAAGTGTGCATTGCACATAGGTGCTTGAATAATTGTCCGATGACCTCTTAGTCTGAAACTATTTCTATTCTGTTATGCAGGACATTGTTGCAAAGATATTGTCGTTTGCCCAACAGAGGCCAAGGGCTGTTTGCATCTTGTCTGGAACTGGAACAGTTTCCTCGGTAACACTGCGGCCGCCAGCATCTTCAGGGCCCAATATCACATATGAGGTTAATGAAATAGATTTGATTTTCCGCTTGAGACTTAGTCATTCAATAATGTCTTTTCTTGTACATTTTACTGAATTAAGACCCAAAGTTCATATATGCTTTCCCTCTCTCCTGAAGGTATTTCATGGAAAATTTTCTGATCTCAAGTTTTGGATTCATTAGTGGATTTATGATTGGCGTTTCTTTGCCTGTGGATATTTATAGTGCATATTTTCACCCTGCCTGCTTTTAGCTTAGTATATGTAGCATATATTGGTGAGTGGCCCTTATGTTGCTTAGGAGACTATGGGAGATGTAGAAGAGAATGCTGAATTTGTTAGTCATCAGGATGCTCTTTTGTGATGATGTTCATTCAGTGTGCACAAATGTAATCCCTTGTAGAAAACTTTAGGCTTGCTGTTTAAGTTCAGTAAAGAGTACTAGAAGCGAAGGAAGCAATGTCTTGATAAAGGTCATAGGCCTGGCTTAGCAATTATGACATGGAGAAAACTGATAATAGAGTTAAACATGAGAAGAAATGAAGCTGAAACATCTAAGCATGTTGGTTTTACATTATCTCGGAATTTCATCTTCTTCTTGAAATTCTGCTATGGATTATTGAGGTTACTGGACTTATAGATGGAGTTGAATATGCCACCAGGTGCCTCAATTGATCCTTGCAACTATTGTTCATTCTGGTTAACTTTATTTGGTAAAGTTTGAATGAAAGTTGTGGAATTTCTATCTGACAAATTGTAGATTTATATCTTTTCTGTTAACCTTATCTAACAGAGTCTAGTGAAATGGTGGCATTGTTATGTATAAGTTGTATCTTCATTACCTGTCTTAATTGAAATCTGCCTAGAGGTTCTTTTGCTAGGGATATCATATTGATCGATTTTCCTTTATGTGAGTTGAGGCACTACGGTGGCTTGTGTTGTAAGGGAATAACTCTTCCGTGTGAAAGTACATATTGGTCCTGGCTAACACCGGTAACAAGATTCCTGGGCTGTTTGTCTTTCCCAATCTTTTATAATATTTCTGTAGCAGGTATAGTTGGCAGGAATTTATATTTTTTTCACACGTGAAATGAACTATGATTCATTTGGTTCTTGCTTGATATTTTTAGGGGAAAAAGAAACAGATGATGGTGTAATATAGCTTGTGTTAGTCAGATTGTGAATGTGCTATATGATTTGACGGTTTCAGTAACTAGCTACATGATTTGGTTTTTGTTTTGACTCATTATGAAGAATGTGCTTTTCCTCATCTAGAATCTATAGTGGTTTAACACAATGGTGAGTTGAACATGACTGAGGGTCTTTGGTGTGCCCATGTAGGATAGAGCCTTCTACGTGCAAAGGAAAACTTACTCTGGTTAACTAATGTGTGATTTGTTTTGCTGCCATTTGAGATTAATTATATTATGCTGTGTTTCAAGATAAAAGCTCAGCAATATTACTTCCCCCCGCCATTCAGTGATTGGATTTCTTATGAATATATTTCCATAATTTCAAAAACAATGTTTATATCAAGTATTCGCTGCCTAAACGAAAACACTATGTAATTACGATATGTATGCTCCATTTTCATAATTTGAGAACAATATTTATCTTTGGTTTCTGCTTCACTGGAGCAAAAGACTTAAGTGATTAGAACATCAGTGTTCTGGCTGCTTTGTCCTTGAGCCTTTATAAAGTTCATGAAGCTCATAGCTATTAGTGCTTTTTCCTTCTCAACTTTATCAGAGTTCTGAGTTGGGTACAGGCCGCTAATTTGGTAATTAACTGTAGGGTCGTTTTGAGATATTATGCCTATCAGGTTCTTACTTGATTGCTGAAGATGGTGGTCCTCGTAACCGAACTGGTGGTATTAGTGCTTCTCTTTCTAGTGCTGATGGTCATGTTATTGGTGGTGCAATTGCAGTGCTTATTGCAGCTAGCCCAATTCAGGTACCATTATGGTAGTTACATTTGAACTCGTATTGTGTCTATTCAAATTGTGCATTAGCACACCAGCTCACAACCCTCGGCAAAATTTAAAATCTTTGACATTCACAATAAGTCTGCTGTTTTTAATTTCTATACTATGCTCGTTGTTTTAGATATTGACCTTGATAGTGGTGAGCCATAATCAGCTATAATTTATACCATAGGTTGGTATAGAAGTCAAGCTGCGAAGGCTTCTGAATGTAGGAATGTTATGTTGCATAATTTAGCATTTTGATGACCCAATTCAATGACTGGTTGTCGGTGGCCAAATATTTGGACAGCCTTATTGTAATTATTGAAAAGGATTGCTTCAGCTATCCAGTTCTTGGTATATTTGACTAATCTAGTTATTGATATAGTAATACTGACTGTCCCAAAGTTGGTAGAAGTCAGCTGTCGGTTAATTTAGAAATGTTTGTGTCATGGTTCTTCCATTTAGGTGATATAGATAATGTTGCTGAATTTTTAGTGTTTTTACTAGCTAGTTACAGTTGGACGTGCAAAAGATTCTCTCTTCTGTATTCATGTACCCGTTAGGTATGCATGTTAACAGTCTAGGCATATATGGACTTAAAATAGATACTGAGATGAATATATTTTGATTGATTCAGGTGGTACTTTGTAGTTTTGTGCATGGTGATTCGAAGAACAAGGATAGACCAGTGGGCCGTCCTAGAAGTGATAAGAATTCCACGCCTCAGTCCAGTGATAAATCCGCAATTGCAAAATCAAGTATCCCTACTAGTGCTTCTTCCGCCCAAAATTCTACTCCTGCTTTAATGAGCGGCTGGCCTGGTTCACGTCCAATTGATCTGAGAAACCCTCACACAGATATTGACTTGACTTGAGGATGACGGTAACTGCAACAGACACATTGCAATTTTTGTATATATGTGTTGTTGTATATGTACTGGAGTTGTTAAAAAGGTTATAATGATGAATTAGCTGAATTGCACCTTTATCTGCCCCACCTAAAGAGTAATTTTAGTTTGTAGCAATTGATTGTCTTGATATGTTGAAGTAGTTCCCCCCTTTAGAAACTTTCTGGTAGAATTTAGTGAGTTGGGGTACGTTGTTGTAACAGGAAGATTATGAACACCTGTTCCGAATGAATGGTGCCTGTTCTTGGGATTGCCTACTTCACGATTTATTAGATTGTTAAAATTTAGCGAGTGGTCCTTGAAGATCTCACAATGAGTTTATGTGGTGACCAATTGTGATGTTAAACGTTCTTAGCAACGAAGCATAATAATTTTGATTCAACTTAAATTGCAATCTTCTGTGCCTGTATAAATTTCTTTAGCATGCGATAGAATGAATCAAAGAAATTAATATTCTTTTCTTTTATATTTCAGTCCCTATACCAATTTTAAAACCTCCAATCATGATAAAATTTTGGTTATTGAATTTTTGATTGACGTACAAATAGTTACAATGAGATGTTATATACTAATCTACCAAAAAGAAAAAAGCAACTCTGGTTGGGTCGGATGCGTCGGGCCCAAGTCCAATCTCACAAGCTGATCGATCAGTCTCACCCCATAAACTGATTTGGGCTTGATCCACACATTCACAGCCCATTAGCATGAGGAAGCT
>JANIPN010000218.1:54794531-54806912 GCA_027478595.1 Erythroxylum anguifugum
TTGCTAAAATTGTTAAGTTTGGTCGTTATATTATTATCCATGAATTGTAAGTTTTAGTGACCATCTACAGCAACCAACTATTGATTTGTCGGTAAAAAATATACGTGACTTATATATTGCAACCAAATATTTTTTGGTTACAAAATGTATATAATTAACAACCATTTTACTATGGTTGCTGAGAATTTGGTTGCTGAAACCAAATTTTCTTGTAGTGAGTGGTAATGAGGAAATGTGGACTAGCGTAAGATGTGTGCTGATTTTTTGAGTTCCATGAGATTTTTTAAAAAATGAAGAAAGTATAAAGGAGTACACTTGTTGGAGAGCATCTACACTATAGAACGTAGTTTACAATAGTGGAAGTTAGCAAGAGACCGCTGATGTAGTTCTGGGATGTTTCAACTGATGCAGAAGGTGGAGTATATCTTTGTATGTATCTGTTTATGGTCTACTAGCTTACAAAGACTTAAGTAATACCATATGGAAAAAAAATTGTAGAGTTCAATATCTCTTTTATTTAGCTTACCCACTTCAATTAAGGATTGATCTCTACCTACCAAACTCACACCATAGAAGAAATACCTTCTTTTCTTAACCAAAGAAGATGTCTATGCTTATAAATTCGTGGTATACTAGACCATGTGGTATGCTTTGAATCATATATTGTTAGGAAGCAAGTTAACAAGGTTGGCTTACTTTTTCTTATTTTCATTAAAAGTGCCTGATCATGGTAGTGTATTGCTGACACTAGAAAATTTGTTTTATAATGACCTATTTCTGCTTGAGAATTATGAAATAATGTTTCTATATTGTTGCTTTAGGTTTGTTCTACCATGAAACTATACCAAGAGATTGGTTTCTATGTTATTGCTTGTGATCATTAGCTTACAAATTAAGTAACCTTATTAGGAACCGTTTCAATTCTTTTTTGTTCTTTTGGCTTTCCTATATTGTTAAATTTTACAATTCATATTTTGTTGATGTGTACTTAGTTGTTTATATATTCATTTCTTAGTACTTAGCAATTAATATTATGAAATGCTTAAGATACCCATTTTGGTTCACATTTGATTTTATGTATAAGTTGGAAGCACAAGAACTAAAATGAGTTAACAACATATTCCTTGAGTCATTCTCTTGATGTTCAACCTCATTTGTCTTTATGAAACAAGAACAAGAAGGAGATGGACTAGAGTGAAGATGGGATAAGAAAATGTAAGAAAATGAAGGATTTAGCATGACTTACAAGACGCACAACCCTGTATTCACTTGCACGGTCTTGTATAATCTCGAAAGTGGCATTTTTTAGAAAAGCACAGTTGGACGCACAGCTATGAAAACCTAGTTTTTCCTGTAAATAGACATGTCATGGAACACAAAGGTCGGTAGAACTTTGGATTCTTTGAGATTTATGGAGGGATAATCCTTCTTCCTTCCAATTTGAAGGTGAAATCAAAGCCTAGGATCATATTTGAATGTCTCTTCATTGTGTATTGTTGACTCTCTCCAGTTAGAGATTGTTTGTGCTATTTTTTACTTATTGTTTTTGGTATTCATGTATAGATGATTAATATTCTCATTCCCAGTAGATTGTTTATGCATGAACTCATTTCCAGAATATGGAATACAATACGTAATAGTTATATTTTCAATTCATTAGTGGTAAAACTAATGGCGACGAATCATTAAAGGTAACATGAAATAGGTTAAATGGCCCGAGGTTATGCGGTTGTTCCCTAGGTTACTCTATTTTCGTAGTTTGTAATACAACTTTCCTATTAAATCTGGAGAGCTTACTCTAAGTTGTTTGATAGCTAGGTTTAGTCAAAAAGCTTATTTTGATAAAAACGTGACCTGAGGAAAAACCAAGGTTAACAGAGCTTATTCTTAACCTACGATTAACAATTTCTAAGAGAGGTATGAAAACAACATGACGATGAAGTATGTCTAGTTGTGTGTAGGCTGAAATTGAACCAAAAATTGGATTCCAGACTCATTCATCAATTTTATCACTTTTATGCTGTTTAATTTGATTTACTTTCATTCGTTCAATTTTACTTTGTTTTCTTATTAATTCCAACCAAATCCCACATATCCTAAACATTGATTCTTTTCATTACAAAAGCTACACACATACCCTCTGTGGATACAATCCCTACTCACTACTACTATAAACTTAGTTATGCAGATTTAGGTTTTATTTTTTGGTGTATTCAACAAGCATTAAGAATTTTGGCACTGTTGTCAGGGAGTCTAATGTTTTAGTTTTAGTTTTTTATTTCAATTGGTATTTTGTATATATTAATTTATAAGCAGTTTTTGCATTTATTTCCTTATCTTTTCATGCTTATTAGTGCTTACGTGTATAGAAAGGACATTGTGAAGGGAGTATGCCAATGTTGGAGTATGTCAATACTGACGGTGGAAATTTTACCCACAACCCATATTCTAAATCTTATAACCAAGGTTGGATTGATCATACAAACCTTAGTTATGGAGGGAATAACTAGTAAAACTACTTTCTAGATAGGCTCCAAGGTGTACAACAATTCCTACATAGACCAGAAGCCTCTTATTCCAACTCAAATACACCTCTGAAAGACTTAATTAAGTCTTTTGCTCTAATACTTTACAATTTAAGCAGGATGTGAAACAATCCCAAGAAGATACAAGGTCTAGAATCCAAAACTTGGTAAGCAAGATATGCTAGATGACGGTAACTATCAATTACCTAGAATCACAAAGCAGAGAGAAGTACCCTTCTCAACCTGAGGAGAATAAAAAAAATGTTAGTACGGTAACCTTATAAAGTAGAAAAGAGCTTGAGAAGAGGACTACTCAAGGGATTGCTAGTGAAGAAAAAGTTAAGAAGAAGCTTGAAGAAAGAAAAGGAAATATCATTTAACTCAAAGGTAAATACTAAGTCCCTAATTTTGATAAGACTAACCTTTCACCTTTACCTAACAGGTTAGATAAATTGATCAACGAAGAAAAGAGTGAAGAGATATTAGAGATTTTTCAAGAGTGCAGGGATTCAATAGAGATTAAGAGTATAAAGATAATGAAGACAATGAATGTGAATAGTCATAAACTCAGACTCTATCCTGAAGAACCTCAGGTGGAAAAGGAAAAATTTGTTAACCCCGAAGACAATAATTTTGTCATGTGAGGAGGAAAGCATGGAGTCAAGTCAGCGACAATAAACAAAGGCACTACTTGGGACGTCACCCAAGGGAAGCTTCTTTCTTGCATTTAAATTTTGACATTTGTTTTTTCATGTTCCATTGCTTATAGTTATTGTTATATTGGGGATAATGTATGTTTTAAACATAAAGGTGAGGATGTTATTTGTCTTGTGTGTTTTAAGTTTGTTTATCATACGTGTTTTTAAGTTTGATTGTTTCTTATATGCTTTTAAGTATATAAAGAAAAGAAAGAATCAAATTAAATAGATAAATATTTTCTCTTTTTATATTAATTCTAGGACTTTATAGTCATAATTAGAGACTATAATTAACTAGAAAAATTCGTGAAAACTTGAGTATGTACTTTTACTTTTGTGATTGGGTAATATATGTTATCTTTCGAAGAAAAGTGACTATCAGTAAACACAAGTTAGAGAGATTTTGAGCATTTATAAGCTGACACATCCATATTAGTCTCACTGTCTTTTGTTCATATGTAAACTTTAGGACATGAATATCCTAAATTTGTTTTGATTTTCTATTTGAGGCCATATTTTCATCAAATGCATTAACATGAAAATGATATAGGCATTCTTTGTTTTGTAAGCTACATTAACCAAGTAACTTACCTATTGATTTGATTTTTCCTTTTGTTAAGCCCCTTTGAGCTTTATTAGCATTTTATTTTGGTGATAACCACATTGCAAACATTTGGTCTAACCTAATTCCTTACTTATGCCTTTAAGCTAGTGGAGGATTTGTTGATTATTGATGGTTGTGGATACACACGAGAATATAAGTGTGGAGGTGTGCATATATGCGGGTTTGCTATAATTATTGGAATGTCATTTTATCTCTTATCAATGAATTCCATTGTTGATGTAGTTTCTTTCAATTTTTATATAAAAAAGAAAAAGTGAAAAGAAAGAAAAATGTTTTTAAATAAAATTATCAAGGAGCAAATGCATTTGTATTGAAAAGTTGCTCATGATTAGTTTTTCTTCCTAAAGTTGTAAGGAAAGAATGATTTGATTGATTTGATTATGATGTGAATGAGATAGATTTTGTTTTTAAAGGATCAATCCTTATGGTTATAATTTATTGTTTATCATCAAATTTTGTGAGTGATTCCGTCTAATTCGTTATGCTTCATATGGTTTATGGCGAGAGAGCTTGATTTTGAGTTATGAGAAACATAAATTTTGCATGCATCAAAGTTGATGGTACCTAGTTTTAAGTGAATGTTAGTTTTTGCATTTGATGTTTATGTGAGTGCTTTTCTTTCTTCACTAGCTTTGATGTCTTTTATATTACACTATCCAAATACATCTCACCTTAATCTTTTCCCATATTACAACCTCAAAAAGTCCTTTGATTGATTATGCATGTGAATCCTAATGGTGGAGAAATGAAATGATATGCAAAGTTGTAGAATATCTTGATCAATGTTTAAGTGTACTTATAGATCTGTGTTATTCTTAAAGACATTTTGTCAAAGTCTACCCTTAGATTGCTTAATTTCTGAAGGTAATGATTACTGATTATTCTTAAGTGGAGGCATTTAATGTTTAGTTCTTGCCATATTTTTGAAAGTTATTAATCTTTTGTTATTATTATCTATTCCTAGGAAATATGGAAAATACGATAGTGTTTTGGTTTATGACTTTGATTTTGTTGTTTTGTCCGAGGACAATGAAAAGCTAAATGTGGGAGAACTTGATGTGTGCTTAATCATTTACATATTCGTTCCTTAATACTTAGCGATTAATATTATGAAATGCTTAAGATACTCATTTTGGTTCATATTTGGTTTTAGGTACAAGTTGGAAGGATATGAGCCAAAATGAGTTAAAAGCACATTCATTGAGCAATCCTTTTGATGTTCCAACACATTTGTTTTTGTGGAACAAGAAGGAGATTCATTAAAGTGAAGATGGGACAAAAAAATGTAAACAAATGAAGGATTTAGCATGAGCTACAAGATACATTGTTATGTATCCACTTGCACGATTGAGCATAATCTCGAAAGTGACATTTTTAGAGATGCATGATCGTGCATCAAACCATTCAATTTCGAGATTATGCATGACCATGCAAGTGGATACATGGTCGGTGGTGCATCTTCATGAAAAATTAGTTTTTTTATATAAATAAACATGTGAGTGACCAAAGAAGGCATGAATCATTTTTGGAACACAAAGGTTGGCAAAACTTTGACTTCCTTAAGATCTATGGAGGGCTAATGCTTCTTCTTTTGGTTTGAAGGGGAAATAGAAGCTGAAGATCACAATTGAACATCTCTTCATTGTGTATGATTGACTCTCTCTTTAGAAATTTTTATGTTATTCTTAGCCTAATGTTTTAGGTATTCATGTACGAATCATATATATTCTCGTTCTTAATAGATTGTTTATATAACACATTACTAGAATATGGAATACAATACGTAATAGTTCTATTTTAAATTTATTTGTGGTAAACTAATGGTGATGAATAATTAAGGATAACATGACATAGGTTAAATGGCATAAGCTTGGACAGTTGTTACCGTAAATTAATCTATTTTCATAGTTTTTAATATGACTATCCTATAAAATCTAGAGAGCTTATTCTAGGTTGTTTGAAATCTAGGTTTAATCAAAGAGTTTATTGTTAGTAAACACGACATAAGGGAAAATCATGATTAATAAAGCTTATTGTTAACCTAAGATTAATATTTTTTAAGAGAGGTATGAGAACCAAAAGAAGATGAAGTATGTTTATTTGTGTATAGGCTGATATTGAACTAAGAACCGAATTCCAAACTTATTCATTAATTTTCTCACTTTTATGCTATTTAATTTGATTTGCTTTCATTATTTCAATCTATTTATTCCAACCAAACCCCTCCCCCACCCATATCCTAAACATCGAATCTTTTCATTACAAAAGTTACACACATACTCTCTGTGGATATGATCCCTACTCACTATTACTATAAATTTAGTTGCATAGAGTTAGGTTTTATTTTTGGTGCATTTGACATGCATCATTCGTAAATGCAATATTCCCAATTTTATAATGAAAAATAACCACTGTGGACTTATATAGCTATTATTCTTGGGAAAAGAATGATAAGCTAAAAAATTTTCTTTGTGTGGATTTGAAATTAGCACTGAGGAGGTTGAAATGATATTCCCATATGTAGTCAGGTATATCAACTTTATTGTTTAGTTTTGTGCAACAAAGTGGATCTTATTAGTCTATTCTATGGCTTTATGTGCTTACTTTTGCTGTTAATTTTGAGTTTTATTATGTGCCTTTATCTACCATTAAGCTTTATTTGTTTCCCTATCATAGGAAAAACATTCGAGATTCTACCTTGCCTTTTATAATAAGTGACATAGGTGTATAATTGCAACATTTGAACTATTTATTTCTTTTGTCAAGGTTGTACTTCCTGATTTCATAGTTTGGACAGCAAATGAATTGACCTTTTGTTATTATTTTACTAGATATAGCATCTCTTCATCTAATAAATATTTTATTACTTAACTTAAATATTTTTTTTGTAATCACTTGTTTAATTTATTTATTTACTTGTCTTCCTTCTAGTGTGTGTAGTTATTTACTTTTTAAAATTTTTCCTTGTTTTATCTATATCATATTATTTATTATATTACTTATTATATATTTTAATTTATTAAGTATTTATTTGGTTTGAGTTCTTGTTCTTCTCATACAATTACATAGCGATGTATATTTCTTATAGACCTTTTATTCTCTTGTACGAGGTTACACAGCCCCAGAGTATGCCATCAAAGGAGAGTTGTCTAAAAATGCAAACATCTACAACTTTGGAGTACCAATTAGTGTTAATATAGACATGCTTTGTAAATTGATTACACGTAGTCAATCAAGAAAGCAATCTTTTGTTCCTCCAAACCATACGTATCAATATGAAGAATATCAGATAACAAATTTCCATAATTCACTATTTTTGTATGTGATTTTATTATCTTTTTTGTTAATATAATTGCTTATGTTCATGTTTTCTGAATTTATTCATAAAAAGAACTGAATCATTATGTTGTTAGTTTTTGGACTATATTATTTTTCTTGATTAAATTGAGGTCACAATAAAGTAGTTAGTATCTCATTTTTTAGATATATCAACTTGTTGTGAGCATAGTAGTTTTACAATTCTAATATACATTTTATTTCTTTCTTCTTCTTCTTTTGTAGGATGGTGATGATTAGGAGTGGACAAGAAGGTACTTGATGAAAGATTTTGCAGTGCCCATGCATATTGATTTTGTTTAGTATTTAGATTAATTCGCTTATATTCCATATGAAATGAAGGACAATAATATAGGTGAATATATTAGATAGTGATTTTTTGCTTTCGCATTTTGAATATGTTAAAGATCGAATTTTACAATTTCGTATAGACTACATATTATATTACATTTGATAGTATGTACATAATTAAGACGTACTTTAATATCTATATATTGTTTTTAATGTATATATGGATGTACTACATATTGACAAGGGTTTGCTTTTACGTTAACATATTATTGATAACGAAACAATAAATTATTGCTTTTATTGTTACAAATTGTTGCATAAAAAAATCCCTTTGTTGCCTTATAAAGACTTGCATTATCTATTTAACATTGTTACTATAATTTGAAACTAATATATTGCCTTAGTCAAAACTTAAAGCAATATTTTTTACATTGTTGCCTAGTCAAAACTTAAAGCAATATTTTTTATATTGTTTCCTAATCAAAAAAATTTGTTACCTTATATTTATGGTAGCGCCCCTTTATTTAACAGTATGAATTATGTTGCCTTAATAAAAGGCAATGATAATTGTAGTTATAGTTACACTTATATTTGTTGCCTAAAGCACTTTTTGTTGTAGTGTTTTTGATTATATAAACTATGATTACGATTATGAATAATGTGACAATTATGGTAGAATCATAATGATTATAAGATAAATGAAATTTGATTAGCAATTTCCTCTTTGATTTTTACCCACAAATCCTTTCTTTTGGAAGATAAATAAATAAATATCATTTAAAATGTCAAAAGGTAATCAAGGAAGTTACATGACTATAGGAACAATAGTTATGAAACTATAAAGTTTGTCCTCATAGTAATGCTAGAATTAATAAAAAACAGACAAGGCTTGATTACTTTAGACCCCAATTATGCTTCATGGAAGAACTTAGGTTATCAGTAACTTGATTGGCTATCAGAATCTCTCTAATCCAATAAGTCCTATTTGCAATAACATATTTGTTTGTGTGAACATCCCTGAAGATTCTTTGGTTTCTTTTAAACCAAATCCGCATTATACTTAGGCATTTCCTATCTTTTCTAATGCTTTTTATTAAGATTTTTAGCCTAAACCAAAATATTTCCCCAGTCATTCTTATGGAAAACTAAATTCATTTTGAGTTGCATCCTTGCCACATTGTAAAAGAAAAATTGAATTTGAAGAACAAATGATTAGCATTTTTAGATAATGTGTTGCATAGGACACAAATTTTATCATTACTTCCCTTAAGTCTATCTTGGATCTTAAAACTTCCTCTAGCTGCCAACTAGATTAGAAAAGAAGCTTTAGGCACAAATACTTGATGTAGGAATATCATATCAAATGCAATGATCAAATGTACAAAATACTAAATTTCTTGTCTTGGCTCATTATAAATTTATAATACTATATTAAATATAACACGAGATAACTAGAAGGTAATATATCAAAATAACATAGCATAAAATTATATTCATAAATACCAAAACTTTGTTAAATAAGGAAACATATTTTTTGGTCAATGATTTATAGTAAAAATAATTTAAATACTATATAAAAATATCAATTTGTAAACAAAAAGATATAACAATTAGTGTTAATATCATCCATAACATGTAAACAGTAAAGCCATTTTGTCTTAGGATGAAGAGGATAGATTAAATAATGTTCACCATAATTTAGTAGTTTATCCAATGAGCTAAGTATACGGTATTATTTGGCACATTATAAGTCTCTTTTGATAAGAAAAGAAAACTCACAACCTAAAGAATTAATTATTTATGATTATATAATTAATAAAAATGCTCAATTAGTCTTTAATATTTTTACCTTTATTAGTTCATTAAAAATTTTGTATCATTAATTTGTCGAGAAATGTGCTTAATAGTTGGAAGAGGACAAAATATAGAAATGAAAAATAATGATCTCCAAGTCAGTAAGTTTCTCCGAACTACAATTTTAACAAGTTAGATTAAAGGTTGTTGTAGAGAACAATGTAGATAATTTCCTTTTTGCTACTAACATAAATTGTTCTTCTTAAGCCCTTTTTTGTGTCCAAAACTTGTGAAAAAGCAATAATCTATGCCCAAGAGAGCATAACAAGTGATCATTGTAGTATTTTTTATTGAAAAGAATAGTTTTCAATAATTACTAGTTACCATTTGAATAGCTATATATATATATATATATATATATATATTTGCTAATTGTCATAATTTTTTACCTCATATTTTTTTGGCTTAGTGAAAGAAGATACTTTAAAGGATACGAATTTTAATTATACGTAATATATTTTGTTTCTTAAATCATAATCCTTGCTTAAAATGTTTAGCCATGACTTGATTATTATTCATAGATATAAAATTTTGGCGTGCTAAGATATGAAAATTGGAAACATGGTATGGCGATAGACTGAATGCAAGCATCAAGGGTTAAGGTTGCGATTTCTACACAGGAATATTATTTTCCAGACAAAGAGATGTCTTAAATGAAGGAGCTCAAGAGAATGGGTCTATCAAGTAACACTAGTATCCTTGGTGAATGCGATGCTATAGGAGTTCAGTGAGCATATATGCAAGGAATGGGTAAGATTACCCCCCAAACTTTTATGTGAGGATGAAAGAAACAGGAAATAGTTATATTTGGTATTGCATATTTCAAAGTTCTTGTGTCTTGTATTGGTTTTTTTGTATTCTCTTTAGCTTGGCTCCAAGTCCGAGCGGGTTAGTTTGGTCTTTTGTTTTGGTCTCGGTATGAGATTTAGATTTGGGTTTTCTCTAGTTATGTACATAAACCTTTTATTTATTATTTTATAATTTTTCTGAATTACCAAAAAAATAATCAAGTCATGGTTAAACATTTTAAGCAAGGATTATGATTGAAGAAACAAAATATTTTATTACATATAAGAGATCTTTGTCGTTCTCATAGATCTGTCAACATTTTTCTTTTACATTTAGCCTAATCATTTAGATAAGTACTAACCATTCTCCTACTTATTAATTACTAATATTATTATTGTTGTTGTTGTTGTTGTTAATTTGTTAAGAAAATAGTTAACCTAGAAATATTTAAAATCTAATCATATATTTGAAATAATTTTTGTCATATTTAAATGAATGAGTTCATATTGATGTCTAATAATGTTGTTTTACTCTTCTTAACTTACTTGATTCCCTTTCATGTCACCTTTATGATATATCAAATCTTAAGTGTCATCATCCTTGTGATATTCTGTTGAACTTATTTATTGAGAACACATAAAATAAAATATGAACAATGGGTAGGTCGGCCATGCTAGGCCCAGGCATCGACGACCCATTTGTAGGTGGTGATCTCCCATACAAACGTAAAGACCTAAACCTAGCAGTTATTCCAGGTATATAAGGTACTACTTTACCATGATACAGCTACGATATTAGAACCCTGATTTTCTCCTAATTCCCAGCCACCAAAATCCTCACAAAAAGACTGACTTGAGCGTCGGAGGGGCCTACTGGGAATCAACCCCCGGCGTGCCTTTATTTGTTTTGCAGGTATCTCTAAGCCAAAGTCAACCAATCTCATGAATCCAAGCAACAATGTCCAGCCTCACCATAATCAGGCAGAACCAGTTGGCACCCACCGTGGGGCTCGGCGTCAGGGCACCATGTCTAGAAACACACTGATCAGTCAGGAGGCAGCAGCCAATCCTGATATAGCCGCCATCACGGCACTCGCGCTACAACGGATGGGTTTGCAGTTACCTGTCACTCTCCCGCCAACACATCACGATTCCCACACACACTCTTCGCACCCGAATGATCCATCACAACCTCAAAACCAAGATCAGGAACAGCAGAGCGTAGCCCTGGAGGACAACGCTGAGACCAATTCGCATCCAAACTTCCAGTACCCCCTAGATGCAAATCCTCCTACACCACAACAAATCCCCCTCATCCGAAGACAGATAGAGGAAGCGGCTGATCTATTGATTCGCCAAATCCTACAGTCTCAGCCGGAACAACAGCAGACCCCCGCTCAACAAATTGGTGTGATGGCCGATCGCTATTCTGTTGAAGCCCTAGAAAAAATCGTGGACGATCAAATCAATATGGCCATGAATTCTCGTCCGGATCATCCATCAGCACAGTACAGCTCTCTTTTTATCCCGGTGATCCTGGATAGTCTCCCAGCGACCGGTACAAAAATACCAACGCCTGAAAAATATACTAGAAAGACTGATCCCCTTGACTATTTGCAGCACTTCCAATCGATGATGAATCTGCATTGCGTTCCAGATGCAATTCAATGTAAGGCATTCTATACAGCTTTTCAAGAAGGAGCTCGGCGATGGTTCAATAGCCTACCCCCGTGTTGCATCACTTGCTTTGAAGATTTTAAGCTGCTATTCCTCAATCAATTTGCTACAAGTACACGGCCACAGAAGACTACCTTGGAGGTGATGCAGCTGAGCCAAGGAAGGAACGAGAGTTTACGGGAGTTCATCACTCGGTTTAGCAACAAAGCTGTGGAAGTCCCTGACCTCACTTGCTCGTCCATGTTGGCGGCACTCATGAGCAACAAAAGGGACGAAGAGTTTAAAAAGTCATTGGCCCTCGATCAGCCTAAGTCTGTTCAAGAGATAAGAAATCGAGCGGACAAGTATATCCAGCTCGAGGAAGTACTGAAAAACACAAAACGTAGAGCAGATGACCGCTGGCCGATTTGCAGAGCAGATGATTCACAAAAACGACAGAAGGATCAGTCTAGTTGGAGGAAACCGACTGATCAACAGGGACAAAGACAAAAACCTTTCACCCCACTCAATAGGCGGTATGCGGAGGTACTGGCAGCCATGAGAGCAGATGGAGAATCCCTCCGAGAACCCAACAAATTGAAAACTCC
>JANIPN010000218.1:54819158-54829328 GCA_027478595.1 Erythroxylum anguifugum
GCTACCAAGTAATGCCGTTCGGCTTGAAGAATGCAGGGGCCACTTATCAGCGGCTCGTCATGGAAGTTTTTAAGAAACAGATTGGTCGATCAGTTGAGGCCTATGTGGATGATATGGTGGTCAAAAGTAAGACGGTCGCTGAGCATGTGGAAGACCTCAAAGAAGTCTTTCAAACCCTCAATAAATTTCAGATGAAGCTAAACCCTGAAAAATGTGTCTTTGGTGTGGCATCCGGCAAATTCTTGGGATTCATTATTACTCAGCGGGGTATTGAAGCGAACCCAGAGGAAATCGAAGCCATCATCCGGATGCCCTCGCCGCGATGCTTCAAAGAGGTTCAGATATTGACCGGGCGGATAGTTTCTTTGAGCAGATTCGTCTCTAGGATGGGGGACAAGTGCCTCCCGTTTTTCAAAATTATGAGGAAAGCGGATGTGACCCAGTTCCAATAGCCGGATGAATGCGAAAGAGCATTTCAACACTTGAAGCAGTATCTGACTAGTCCACCCATTTTGTAGAGCCCCGTTGAGGGGGAGAGTCTGATTATTTATTTGGCAGTTACAGAGGGGGCGATCAGCGCAGTTCTAGCCCGATCGGATGGTAGTGAACAATTCCCGATCTACTATGTCAGTAAAGTGCTGAACGGACCAAAAACGCGGTATGCACCCATTGAAAAGCTAGCCCTTTCATTGATAACCGCAGCGCGAAAACTCAGGCCCTACTTTCAGAGTCACACTATCGAAGTATGGACCAACCAACCCCTCAGGCAGTGCCTCCAGAAGCCCGAAACCTCTGGGCGACTGGTAAAATGGAGGGTAGAGCTGGGGGAGTTTGATATACACTATAAGCAGCGGATGACGATCAAAGCCCAAGTATTGGCAGATTTTGTAGCAGAAATGAGTCAACCTACCTCGAATGAACTACACCCTACTTGGAGCTTATTTGTTGATGGATCATCTAATGCTGAGGGATGCGGGGCAGGAGTGGTCTTGATCAGCCCACACCAGGAAGAAAAGGTGGAGTATGCTCTCAGATTAGAGTTTAAGGCATCCAATAATGAGGCGGAATACGAAGCGCTAATAGCCGGTCTTCAGTTGGCAAGAGAGATGGAGTGAAACATTTGGAGGTGTACAGCGATAGCCAAATAATGGTCGGTCAGGTTACGGGGAAGTATGAGGCCAAAGGGAACAACATGGTCAAATATTTGGAATTAGCGAAGCAAGAGTTCAATAATTTTGAAGACTACTCGGTCAGCAGGATAGAAAGGATGCAAAATGCTCGGGCAGACATGCTTTCCAAAATGGCTTCCGATCGAGATGCGAAAAACAACATTTTGGTCGAAAGGCTATACCGGCCTAGCATTCAGAAAGCCAATGAAGTCCTTGAAGCAAATGCCGAGCGATCAAGTTGGATGAAACCGATCAGACAGTACCTCCTCGAGGGAACACAGCCGGAAGAAACCTTAGAGGCCAAGAAACTAAAGGTAAAGGCGGCCGAATATGCGATCGTTAATGACACCCTGTACAAGCGATCTTATGACTGGCCACTACTACGTTGTTTGAGCGAAGAAGAGGCAGAGCAGGCAATGGCTGAAGTCCACGAAGGAATGTGCGGAAATCACTTAGGAGGCAGAATGCTGGCTCACAGATTGATTAGACAAGGGTATTACTGGCCGACAATGAAGAAAGACTGCCAAGAGAAAGTTAACCGATGTGAGGCTTGCTAGAGAAACAGCAACCTATCTCACCAGCCGACCGAACAGATGAAAATCGTGAGCCATCCTATCCCCTTTACTCAATGGGGAATGGATATACTAGGACCTTTTCCTCTTGGTCTCGGGCAGAAGAAGTTTTTAATAGTGGCAGTTGAATACTTCACCAAATGGGTAGAAGCGGAAGCAATCGCAACTATCACTGAGCAGAAAATGGAAAACTTCATACGTAAAAACATACTGAGTCGTTTTGGGATGCCCATGATCTTTGTTACAGACAACGGTCAACAATTTGACAATGATAAGTTCAAAGATTTCTGCCAGCGACTGAAGATAAGGCTCCAGTTGACTTCAGTGGTTCACCCTCAAAGCAACGGTCTCGCAGAGAATACTAACAAAAAGATAATGAGTGCCCTCAAGAAGTGCTTAGATGGACGTAAGACTTGGGTAGATGAGTTAGATGAAGTGTTGTGGGCGTACAGAACTACCCCAAATGGATCCACAGGAGAAACCCCGTTCAGGATGACCTTTGGGGTAGAAGCCCTAGTTCCAATAGAAGTGGTACTACACAACCAAAGAGTGTCAGGTTACGAAGAAGGGCGGAATGATGAAGCCCGTTGGGCAGAACTTGTGCTTCTCAGTGAAGACAGGGATAGGGCAGCCACTCGTTCAGAAGCCATCAGAAAAAAAGCAAAAAGTTTTTACAACAAAAGAGTAAGGTCAAGCGACGTAAGGATTGGCGGTTATGTTTTAAGAAAGGCTGAGGCGGCTGGGAAACATCCCGGAAAGCTCGGACAGGCTTGGGAAGGACCCTACCAGGTGGTCAAACAAGCCGGACACGACTCTTACATCCTGCACGACACGAGTGGCAAGATTCTACAAAGGCCCTGGAGTTCTCAAAACTTGAAGACATTTTATCAATAGATAAGCTTGGTTTATTTATTTCTTTATCTTGTACTTTACTATTGCTTACACATTTGTAGTGGATACCTTTTTCCTAGCCTTGCCAGTCAAGTTTTTTAACGGCCCATGCCCCTATCATCATCAATAAAGGGTCTCAAATTTCTCGACAAAAAGTCTCGTCAAGATGGGCTAAAGCGAAAAAACTCTACTAATTGGCCTCGACATCGCTCGACTAGGTTTTCAAACTAGATCTTGGAATCAGGCGATGCCAAGAACCAAAATCTTGGATCGCTCGGCCAAGTTTCCAAACGAGATCTTGGAACCAGGTGATGCCAAGAACGAAAATCTTGGATTGCTCGACCTCGACATCACTCGGCCAGGTTTCCAAACGAGATCTTGGAACCAAGCGATGCCAAGAACCAAAATCTTAGATCGCTCGGCCAAGTTTCCAAAAGAGATCTTGGAACCAGGCGACGCCAAGAACCAAAATCTTAGATCGTTAGGCCTCGACATCGCTCGGCCAGGTTTCCAAATGAGATCTCGGAACCAGGCGATGCCAAGAGCCAAAATCTTGGATCGGTCGACCTCAGTATTGTTCGATCGAATCCCTTCAAATCTAACGACCAACCGACTTATATCGAACGCGCTAGTTTGCTACACATTCGAAAAGGCAATCCCTCATACACGCTACACATTAAAAAAGGCAATCCCTCATACAAAGCTAATGATAGTTGAAAGCTACATTTACAGAATTAACAAGACAACGAAGGATAAAAATAACAGTTTTTATTCCCAATAGTTTGTCCAAGTCACAAGCCTGACCAGATGAGCTTCGAAAGAGGAAAAAAGTCATCCTTTAGGAGGAGGGGAAAAGCCAGCAACCAGCTAGGGAGAAGTAGCCTCGGAGGTCGGCAAAGCAGCTTGAGGGGCCAGCATAACAACTGAGGCAGGATCAGGAGAAGGAGAAGCACCAGTGACTGCATTGGCAGGGGAGAAGGTCGGTAAAATAGGATCAGGGTTAATCGGAGCAATCGGAGAGACATTCCCTTGAGCTTGCCACTCTTCCTCGTCCGAACTAAGATCTAACATCTCATCCAGCAACGCCTCTCGTTCTGTCTCCGCTATCTCCTTTTTCTCCTCAAGTGAAAGGCTAAGCTCAGAGGGAATCATCGGCTCGGCATAATCCTCAAAGGAAGGCCCGTCAGCAACACAGACGCTATGGCAGTTCTTTAGGATGGAAAGAGCTAAATCGGAAGCGAATTCCACGCACTCCTCATTTAAGTGCCGCACTTTCCATCGCTTGATTGCCTTGATCCTCTCTTCTTTGACAGAGCTCCGTAGCTCCAACAATTCCCTCTCAGCCCTCGGTTTCTCTATCTGAGCTTGCTGGTAGTCACGGATGGCTTTTGCACGGAGCTCTCTGTCCAACTTGGCTGAAGAGTTGGCTTGGAGGACTTGTTCCCTCATGATCTCACACTCTTTAGTCACCCTGTTCTCCTCCTCCTCCCCCGAAGCAAGCTGAGCCCTCAACATGTTCTTATCCTCCGTCAAAACGCCCTTCTCCTCCTCCACCGAAGCGAGTTGAGCAGCCACAACGTTCTTCGCCTCCTCTACCTCTGAAAGTTTGGCCCTTAGAAAAAGTACCTGCTCGCGAAGACCCTCGACTTCCCGGTCCAACGATCGGGAGACTCCATCGAGCTGATCGAGGCGCTGATACGTGGCGAAGGAGAGCGCCAGACCCCTTGTGCAGCTTCGCACAAGACTACCCAACAGCTCCTTATTTTCCAGAGCATCCAAAACCTCCTCGTCCCGGGGAGGAACAACCTTCTGGGCAATTTGGAGTGACACGTCGATGTCCCTAATCGATGCAGTCTTATCCAAACTGATCATGGACACCCACTTCCCAGAGCCGGTTGCCCGCTCCTTCCTTTTACCTTTCTCTATCTCCCTCCCTTTTTCCTTCTCCCTGCCTTTATTCGATGGGCAGGACGGTCGGTCGAGAATCCGAACGGTTTTCTTCCTCTTAAGAGGTGGCTCCACCTCTTCCTCTTCCTCCTCTATAACGCTAGGCCCTCACCCGCCAACCGGGTCATCACTGTTGGCTGTTCGGGGACAGCCGCCAGAACAAGTGCTGCAGACGGCTCGGGAACAGTCGGCTGAGCGACATCAGCGCTGGACTCCTCCTTCTCACCTTACTCCTTTGTCTTTGAAGGCCTAGCAGCTTTGCGCTGGCCTCTAGTGGAGCTGGAGGACCCGGCGAAATCCCTGAGTTTTGCCATGGCTGCACAGCAATAAAAGCAGGTTAGAAATTGAAACCAATACTTATAAATACAATAAATAGTTCAATCACGAGGAGTCAACCAGAGGGGGCAGTTTCTTCTCCTAGCCCACTAATTCGAGCCGGGGGGTCGATTAAGAATGAATCAGCCGAGGCCCCCCCGCGATATCCCAGAATGAGGCGATCGAAGTTATACCGACCAAGCACCTTAATGCGATTGACCAACAGGACGATACCTTGTGTCTCTATACTGGAAGCGAGGGACCCCGGCCCCAGCGCTCGAACTTTGATTCATCCGCAAGAAGTGACGCAGAACGCCGATCGATGGAGGACACCCAAACTGATGACATAGCAAGGCCAGACCATTGATAAACCTCCAACCGTTCGGGGGGATCTGACTCGGCCTCAACGCATAGACGTCGCATACATCGCCAATAATCAAGGCATACGGAAGCTTCATACCCTCGGTTGAGAAAAAGCTGTCTGAGATAGCGAAGTAGCCTCCCAAATTGCTATGGATCCATTCCCTCTCGAAGGCCAGCCTGGGTCCCCATGACGTAGGGATGTTATTCTTGATGACCAATCGGTTCAATTCCTTCTCGATCATCATCGATGGGTCGCACGATGGTGCTTCAACGACCTGCCCGTCTTTCCGGTATCTCATCACAACTCCTTCATTTGGTCTTACCTCTGGTACCTCCATTGCTTCCGCCGTTATTTCAGGCGGCCCAACCAGTTGCAAGGCACTTTCGGCGGTCTTACCCCTAAGACTAACCTCACCTCTAAGATTGGTTGACGACATGTTTACGAAAAAGGAATTAGTAGGATAAGGATTAGAGAAAGGACGTACCTGGTTTAGTGGCTGAAGTTTGTAGTCTAGACGACGGAGAAAATGGAACGCCATTGATTGCAGGAAAGATGAAGAGTAGAGAGAATAGAAACTCGAGAAATAAAATACGGAGAACTGGAAGCGAAGGAGAAGAAAGTTTGTCGATCCCAAATATTTATAACAGTGATCAACTGAACGGGAGTGCCAATCGACGTTAGACGCGTGGTGAAATCCGAGCCGAGGCTGAATATGTGGAAAAATATGAGCTGCGATAAATTACGGATATTAAAGACCCGAAGCGGCGTGACAGTCGAAAGGACACGTATGACAGTGTATGACAATGCATGACAGCTGCGCGGCAATTAAAAGGACGTATCGTTTTAAATTTTGAACGGCACCTGGAAGATACATATTGTCAAGCAATAATTAGACCTAGCGTTGTGACCAGACATCGACGTCCGATCGATCGCCCTGGCATAGCGCGAGCCGATCGATCGCCCTGGCATAGCACGAGCCGATCGATCGCCCTGTCCTAGCACGAGTCGATCGATCGCCCAGCCCTAGCATGAGTCAACCGATCATCCTGTCCTAGCCCGAGCTATCGCGCACTAGGCGTAGATGCCCAATCGGTCTTCTGTCCTAGCAGGAGCTATTGTGCATAGGGCATTGATCTCCGATCGACCGGCCTTGTCACGAGCTGCTATGAAAATGAGCCACACAATTCTAAAGTACTCCTTCGACCCTTCTCCTTGATTAGACTCGAGGAGTAAGGGGCTTATGGGTAGGTCGGCCATGCTAGGCCCAGTCCCAGGCCCAGGCATCGGCGGCCCATTTGTAGGTGGTGATCTCCCATGCAAACGTAAAGACCTAAACCTAGCAGTTATTCCAGGTATATAAGGTACTACTTTACCATGATACAGGTACGACATTAGAACCCTGATTTTCTCTTAATTCTCAGCCACCAAAATCCTCACAAAAAGACTGACTTGAGCATCGGAGGGGCCTACCGGGAATCAACCCCCAGCGTGCCTTTATTTGTTTTGCAGGTATCTCTAAGCCAAAGTCAACCAATCTCATGAATCCAAGCAACAACATCCAGCCTCACCAGAATCAGGCAAAACCAAACAGTTTTATTTTTTAAGGAGATGAGTTTCCTATTTTCGGAAGCTCATTCTTTAATTTCTATACAGGCTTTTATATCATCCACTAATTTTTAATAAAATAAATGAAACATTTAAAATATAATCATATGCTTAAAAAATTTTACAATATTTTAATTAAAAAATGTATATTGATGTGTAATTATAGTTGATTTACTCTTTTTGACTTGGTTAATGTCTTGATGTGTGACCTTTATGATTTTGAATCCTATGTGTTGTCTCACGTATTAACCCTCAACTAAAACTCTTTTCTTTGTAATTTATAAAACAAAATTTAAACAACTTTGTTGTTTACGAGATGAGTTTCCCCGTCTTAGGGATCTCATTCTTCATGTCTTATAAGAAAATCTTATTTTCTATTATTATCAATAAAATTAATGAAACATTTTCAACAATTTCTCATAAAAAAGTCATTCTTTTATTTAATACAATTAATCATTTCAATAGAAAATAGTCATTTACAATGAAAGGGCTCGCATTTATACCACTTATTGGCGCCTAAATGTGACCAAAAGGAGTTCTGTTGGGAATGAGAATGGATGAATATGCTCATATGGGATAGTGAACATTAAAAGAATATGGAAAAAGATTAATGTTTTTCTTCAAAACAAAATTTGGTTACTATATTTATACTATTCGGAGGGAAAGGAACTTTAGGCTGCAGAGGAATATATCTATGGACTGCCATGAATTAATGGATAAGATCATAGCTAGATTAGAAAGATTCTAATAGCTCACAGAGTACACGAAACTGCAATCTCATGAATGAGAACATACTACAACTTGAACTATGAGTTGTATCAAGGGGGCAGTTGGTTTGTACAGGGGAATAGTAATAAGAATTAAAATGAATATAGTAAGGAATGGAAATTGATATTATCATTATAATTATGATGGTTGGTTAAGAGGAAGGAATGATTACCATTACCATTGATAGTGGTTGGTTTGTAAAAAATAATGTAATTAATTAATTACAATATATTAATTAATTTAAATATTATAATTAATTAATTAGAATATTTTAATTAATGAATAAATTATATTTCAATTAATTATATTGTAACTAATTAATTATTTTTTAATTAATGAATGAATTATATTTTAATTAATTCTATTGTAATTAATTATAATGTACTTAATTATATTTTAATTAATTAGTATTAAAAATATTTTTTAAAAATTAGTCCCTACTAAGGAATGAGTTTCATTCCTCTACTAATTGGGGGGTATGGAGGATTCTCCCAAAGTGAGATATCAAACCATTATCTCTATAATCATAATCAACAACCAACCACTCACTTTTTATTCCTTACTCGTTAACCCTTTCCCAAACCCATCAACCAAGCACCCCCTAAGTTTACAGGCTGAGTCCTGATGTTTTCAGTACTCCCATTGTAATGACGTTTAAGTTGAGGCTTTAGTCATTAATATTATTCTTTAATTTTTCAAAGAGAAACTACTTCAAAAAGGAGAGTGAATTTGATTTTTTTTTAATTTAAAAACCTTTTTGTCAACTAATTTACAATTCAAAACATGTAATGCTAATAAAATGAATAGGAACCTTTCTACAAATTTTTTCTTTGTCTCTGGTGTAAATATATCCTTTTATAAATTTTCTTTGATTGTAAAAAGGAGCCATAAGTTTTTCTTAAATCTTTGAAACATTTAAAATCTAATTAATTGGATGGCAATGGATTGTTATATCTAGAATAATGAAATGAACGGTAAATTCACTAACAAAGCTAGTAGGGAGTGGATTAGACTAAAAGGATAGGATGTAGCTGGGTATAAGCTGGTATGAGATAGGAATCTAAAGCCTAGTGACTCATTCTTCATATGGTTGATAGCAAAAAAATAGAATTAGCGTATTGTATATCTCCAAATACAGGACAGTTGTACTCTATATACTAGAAGCTGAAAATTTGACACATTTATTTTTTCATAGCAGCTACTTTATTGTCATATGAAAATAGGTCAAACTACTACTAAATTAGTGATTCACATCCATTTTTTGTTTTCCATAATTTTTTGACCTAAAATTTAACAAAACTAACATTATCAAATTTCAACCAATAATTTATAAAAATTATTGTGATTACGCTATAAAAAATCGTATAAACTAATTAAGATTATGATTGTGAATAACATGATAGTTGTGATAAAATCACAATAATTATCATATAAATAAAATTTTATTAGTAATTTCCTATTTGATATAGAATACAATAATCAAAGATACAAAATACCTAATAACTTGTCTTAGGTCAATATAAATAGATAATAATATATTGAATATAACACATGATAACTAAAATATAATACATTAAAAAGCAATTTAAAGAATTTATAAACATATTAATTATTGCTATTAAACGGATAAGACAATCATTGTTAATAATTAAAATGTATTAGATATCATCCATAACATTTCAAAGGTAAAGACATTTTATATTAGGTTAAACTCATGATCTAAAGAATTATTTATTTATGATTACATAATTAACAAAAATATTAAATTAGTCTTTAAAATTTTTACTTTTAATTTGTTAGGCCATTTAAAAAGTTTTATCATTAATTTGTCAAAAAAAAAGTTACCCTAGAAATATTTAAAATCTAATCACATAAATGAAATAATTTTTATCATATTTAAAAGAATCAATTCGTATTAATGTATAATTTTGTTGTTTTACTCTTCTAAACTTAGCTAATGCCCTTTGTGACCTTTAAGATATATCAAGTCTTATGTTGAATCTCAGTTATTGATATTCTATTGAACTTATTTCTTGATAATACATAAAATAAAATATGAACATTTTTATCTTTTACGGAGATGAGTTTCCCATTTTAGGAATCTGATTCTTCAATTTCTAAAGGAGCTTTTATATCATCCATTGATTTTCAATAAAATAAATGAAACATTTTTAAATCTAATCGTATGCTTGAAACATTTTTTTTAATCATATTTCATTTGAAAAATTTTATACTGATGTGTAATCATATTTGCTTTAGTCTTCTTGATTTGGTTCATGTTCTAATATGTGACCTTTAAGATATTTTGAGTCTTATGTTTGAAACTTTTAAATTCTAATCATATACTTGAAATATATTCATCATATTTCATTTGAAACTGTTAGGATTTATTTTTTAAATATATCTTATCTTTACTGTTATTTTTATTTTTATTTTTGGCATTTTCAATTGGACATGACATGTTACTTGGCTGACGTGGACTACGTGGTCTATTGGGCTTCATTATCTTGGTTTGGTCTGCTTAGGGGGTTAGCTAGGT
>JANIPN010000218.1:54829428-54840186 GCA_027478595.1 Erythroxylum anguifugum
TTTATTTTCTGGTATTGCGCGGTTGAGAGTTTATTTTGGATAATCTGCGAATTTATAGACGATTAAGTTTTTTCAGAAACAATTTATATTAATATGTAGTTATGTTTACTTTAATCTTCTTGACTTTGTTAATCTTATTTTGCGTTCATCTTTAAGATATATTAAACCTCACATGTAATCTCATGTATTAACTCTCCATTAAACTCATTTATTTATAATTTATAAAATAAAATTTGAACAACTTTTTTTATTTGAGGATATGAGTTTCTTGTCTTAGAGATATCATTCTTCAAATTTTTATAAACTTTTTTATTATTTATAATTTTCAATAAAATAAATAAAACTTTTTCAACAATTTCTGACAAATTAGCAAGAAATTTTTTTATTCTTTTCTATTAAATACGACTAATCATTTCAATAAAGTAGTTATACTTATATTTTTCCCTCTCGAATAGAAAAAATCATGCTTCTGCATATATTATCCTATTCTTTTCTCAAACATTTATTTGAAAATTACAAAAAAAAGAGATTTCACTTATAACAATTATTATCCCCTAATTACACCCGAAAGGAGATTGAATTCGATACTTTTGTAATCTTAAAATATCAATGAGATGAATAAGAACCTTTTTACAAAATTTTCTTCTCAGGTGTAAACCTAACCCTTTTACAATTTTTTTTGGTTAGTCAAAATGAACTACAAAGTTTTAAAAAATCTCATAATGTACTAAGAACAACCCCTAATAAATATTACATGCAGTAGATATAATCCTTATTTCCTCATTTTAATAATCTAGGCTCAATCTCAATTCATAATGAATACTCAAAAAAAATTATTGTTTAAAAACCTTGTACAATAATCTCTCTTTCATTTTCATTTTTTGACATTTTATTAATTTTTCTATTTCTATTAGGTATTGTAAAATTAAGAAAAAATTTAGACTTAAAATCCATTTTATGTATCTTCAAATATGGTATTACAGTATAATTTTAATCACTATGTTTATGTATAACAAGTGACAATGATAACACTTTTCATATTGTATTTATTTTTATCCTTATTTATTTATTGTTTAATTTGTACTATCCATTAAGTATTAAAGTATATGAGGAAATATGATATTTTCTTCTCATCTTGGTATTTCACTCATCAATGATGGTAGTTTTTAAGGTTGATACATCATTTATGTTATAATGGACCAATATCATCTAAGTTTTATTATAAGAATTACGGGAACTGGAAATTTAGAACTATGGATGGATAGTTAGAAACACTAACTTCTCTCTAACCTTCCCACTCTTTAATGGCTAATGTGTGTTCATCTCCTTGCCCATTTTCCTCTTCATTTTCCTACCCATTTTCCCATAAATTTCATCCTCCTTTACTACCGTTAACCTACTTGCTCTTACTCCATTGCTGTCCATTCTCGTACAGCCTAAACCTTATGCAAGTTCTAACTTTTTGTTGCATTGGTTACTCCATTTTCAACCCTATTTCTCTTTTCATTTTCTTTTATATTTCCCTAACCATATTCTTTTTAATTTCATCTACTTCTACTCCCCTAACCTACTTTGATCTTGTTCCATTATTGTCTATCCTTCTCTAACTCAATGTTCCAGCTTTTTTGCTAAGGCCTTATCTTCGACTCCTTTTCCTACTAATACTGTTTACAATAAACCCTCTTTCTTCTTCTTTTTTCACACCAGCTTGTTTCCTCCTTTTCCTTGAATGGTTACTATTCCTTTAGTACTTGTGCAGGTTGTTACCCCCTCCATTAGCAGATTCCCCATTACTCTCTACCTCTACCCATCCATCCAAGCCCCAAAAGTCCCCTCATTCCATCTCTTAAATCCCCTCCATCACACAAACCATACAAGTCTTGAAACCACCATCTTGATCTTCTTCTCCTTCAATGAAACCTCTCAACCGGAAACAAGTTCTTATTGATGCCTCTAATACCTATCTCTAGTACATTCCACTTGCCATTAGGGATGGTTCAGTTATTGTTTCTCCATATATTGAGGTCTTAAATAAAACTGCAAGTTCATAGGAGTCTACATTGGTTAGTTTCTTTCTGGGAAAGAGACCAACCTACCCAGTGATGAAACTATGGGATTTAAAGCATTAAAATCATAAAGAACTGAAAAAGAAGTTGAAAAGTGAAAATTATCTCTTCCTTTGCAAGTTCAGCTCAAAGCAACATGCCTTGAAAGTTATCGAAGAGTGACCATGGCACTTGAATGGTTTGTCAATCTTTCTCTAAATATAGAAACCTGACATTAAACTTAAAGATATCAAGTGTAAATAAGATTCATTATGGGTTAATTTTATTCAAATCCCACTAGAATATTTGTTCATTAGAGGGTTAAGTCTCCTTACAAACTTTATAGGCAATCTATTATATATGGAAAGTAACTTCACTAAGCAAACATATAGGATATGTAAGAATCTACATTAGTGTTGATATTCATTACATCTTATCATTCTAAAATTTAGTTAAGTAATTTAAACTTATGCATTCTTAAATAAATTGTGGTTTTTCAAAATTCGAGACAATACTAGGTCACTCTCATTATATTAAGCCTATTATATTTCTTAATTCTTATTTCATAACGTGCATACATATTTTCATAAATAAACTCAATGTTTTTATTATATATTGCATTTCTTAACTTTGATTTCTAATAAATTATGCATACTTCATAGTGTATCTTGCATTATACGCTGAGATTGCTCACTTCCTATTGTGATGGTTGAAAATTTTAAGTTTATATGATTAAAGTTATATGAGTTTTCTTCTCTTATAGGTGATCGCATACCATTAGCACCTTTACTCTTTTCGAGCTCTCCTTAGTTACCTCCCTAACATATTGCCTTGTAGCTTTTCTCTACCCTTATAGCAAGAACTAGAGGGAACCATAATCTTATGCACAGGACACTCACTCGATTTAGAGCTAATGAACACCTTCTATGATTTGGAGGACTCAAAAGAGATCCCTAACTCCTCTACCTCCTATTCCTCCCTCTACTAATGAAGAAGAGTATTTTGATACTAACTATCCTCAATTTCATGATTTTGGTTCTTGAGAGTAACATGAAAACATTTTATCTGTCCTACTATTTTAGAGCAATTCAAAGTATATGGTTCTATCCAATTCTTCATTGATCAATGGTGGGAACCCCTTTTTACAAAAACCTATTATATAAGGCCCAAAAATGTTATGTTATTTTATAGTAATCTTTGCTCTAAAGGGATTCAAGGGGACCCCCATATCTTTTACAAAATCCATGATGTTGTTATTTATCTCATTCATGAACCATGTGATTGACAATTCTTTCATTATTGATTATATCATACTGGATCATAGAAAGGGCCTAATATTTTGGAGTCACTTATGCAAGTTATGGATCAGTGGTAAGGAACAAGCTTAAATTTTCCTCTAGATTATCAATAAACTAGTTTTTGTAAGGCTTCCTTCTTATTCCTACATTCCATACTTCTTGTACTTAGAACCAGGTGCAATGAGATAAAAGATATATGTTATATGATTAACACACTCTAAGGTGCTAAGACACAATATTGATAGTTGTTCGACATCTTTGTCTTCTTTTAAGAGTGTCAGCATTAGCTTCTTGTAAACTAAACTTTGTATCCCCTAAGGCTTTATCCTTAAATTAATACTATTTTTAATTTCTAAAAAAATGTTAAAGATCACAAATACCAGTTTTTAACAAATAAGGTGATTCTTTATGTCAAAGTGGTGTGAAGAAGCCACTCAGATCATGAGGCCATATGGGAGTTGGGGGAAGATTTGAAAAGGATACACCCTTAACTTCTTTAAGATAAAATTTATTTAAAAAGGAAGGGAGGAGGATGTGATGAACATGGTTTTTCCAATATTTCTTAAGGATAAAATATATCAGCCTCTTATGAAGTTATATGAATTACACCAAAATTCTATATAATTTAAAATTTTATAGGAGACCCTGTATTTCATGAAAGATTTAAAACTAAATTTTATAAGATATTTGTACAATAAATATTGATGATGTGATAATAGATATTGAACATATGGAAATGCCACATCAAGATAATAAGACTTATTTTAGGAATATAATAATAAGACCTTTTTATGTTTCCAAAAAGTGGGAGAGTAATTTTTATGATATTAGATTCAAAGGGACTATGGTTATTTTACATATGATTTTTTGTCCTTTTATTTGTGGATATTTCTTTTACTGGTTATCTAGCATCACTTAGTTAAAATTAAAAATATATACTATTCTTGATATTGATTTATGTCTTATGTATAAATTAAAGGGAAGCTAATCATTGTCTTGATATCGAACATTACTTGCGTGCTTAATCTTTTGGTCTTTAATATCATAAATAGTTTGTCAACTTCAAAAACGGAAAAAAGAAGACACATCAAGGTCTTTTATATTTTAATATCATTTGTAATCTCACTTCATTAAAGCTTTCGATTTTAGAAGAAAAGTATATTGATCTTTTAAACAATATTTATAAAATATTTTTGGAAGTATTTAAAATCATTAATGCATTAGGAAGATTGCTTTTGAGCATTTGAAGTTGTTAAATCATATTTTTAAGAGAATTGGTTAACCCATATGTGTTAGCATTCTACCAATATAGGTTAAAGTAGTTAAATTTGATGTATCTAAAGTTTTTAATAACATGGGTTGATATATTGATAAACTAATATGTCACAATGATTGACCAATATGATTAGTGGTCAACTAGTCTTTTAAAAACTAGTGGATCTGTGCACTCAATGCACATTAGTTAACAAATATATTATATTGGTCGACTGGTATCCTCCATAGGGGCCCAAAACACTATAAATACTTTTATCTCATTACTTCTTGACCAAGAATTATTTGATTGCCTTTTACACACATTTTTTTGAAGTTAAAAAATTTTATTCTAATAAATGAGGTGAAAATGCCTTTTACTCTTCTTCACCTTGGAAAAAGGTTTTATAAAGATTTCTCTTTGCAATGTAAGGTTTATAGAAAGGATATAATTTTCTTCAAAATAATAATTATAATATAAATCTAAGAACATTAATAGGAATGGATGTAGGGAAAGATTGTTTTCCAAACCACTATAAATCTATTTGCTGTTTTCCAAACCACTATAAATCTAGTTGCATCTCTCTTCCCTTACTCTTTTACTTTATTACTTTAGAGTTTGTTAAAATTCGTTTTTTTACTTTATACTTTCATTCTTTATAAATTGTGATCTTTTTTTTAGAAAATGAACGAAATTGTATTAACTATAGCAAAATCTAGTTTAATATTACAATGAGTTTTAGCTTACAACTTAAGTAATAGAATAAGACTAGTCAAATGAAATAGTCAAAGCATAGCTTACAAGTTCCACTTATTTCTCATTCCAGGGGTAAGTGAGTTTTGCATATTTTTTGCTATCATTATAGCTCTAATTCAATTGAGGATATTTTTAGCCAACTAGTGTTTGTCTACTTCAACTCCGTTGTATAAACTATTATTCCTTTCTTTCCAAAGAGTGTAAATTATAGTGATGAAGGCTGTATTGAGTAAATTCCATTATACTTTTTATGTTTAACAAGATTGATAAACTTGTCTAGAGTACCACTCCATTCTTAGGTGTGACTAACTTCTTGTAGCAAGTGCAGAATTCTACTCCACATTGTTTTAGAGTAACTGCAAATAAAATATAAATGGTTCTTATCTTCCTCATTTTCCTTGTATAATACACAAGTGGAATCATACGTGCCAAACCATCTGTTTTTAGTTCTCAATATGTTTTCAATCACTATCCAAGTGATTAGTAATGCTTTGGGATTCAGGGATTGCTTTCAAAAGAGTTCATGCCAAACGACTTCTACAAAAATGCTTATGTATATCTTGTGATAAGAATTATTAGTAAAGGACTCTTTGGAACTAGGTACCCATATAATGATGCCTTTTGTATTCCATTGAGGTAGTTGAGGAAAATATCTTGTAAGAAGAGATAAACTTCTGAAACTCCTATACCAATCTCCATTCTGAATCAGTAAGGATATTTTGGCTCTAGAGGAATTCTATTTCTTAGGAGGAGAATTCATTCCTTTGTTCGAGGGGGCTGAATTTAAACCAGTTGTCATACCAAAACCATGAGCTAGCTCCATTTCCTAGCTTGTGTTTTATCCAGGGATATATCATCCTTCATAAGTCTGATATTTAAGTGAAAGTCTAATAAATATCCTTGGAGTTTGTTAGCTGCCAAAGATTTTTGTTTTTGAGGTGAAATTCATGTATCCATTTAATCCAATGGACTTTCTTATCTCCTTATAGTCTCCGAATTATACCCCCTCTTAAATTCCATTAAGAGCTAACTAGGACTCTCATGGTTACCTTTTTTCTAATCAATGTAATGATGATAGCCAAAAATCAGTTCCATTTTCTTTATTCACTTTAAGTAGTCCTTAAGATAATTTCTCCTTTGGAATGAAAGAAACTTCAACACCTAATAAATTAGTGGATCATAAACTTACCGAGAGACAACTTAGGAGAAAGCTAGAAGAAAGGTATATATTAGCCCCAAATCCCGTACTAAATGAACATTATTTCCTAAAATGTTAAGAGTTTAAATTGGCCTAATAAAACAAAAAATGGTTGGAGAATAATTAAGCATGAAAAAACACTTCTTTTTGGTGTACTTGAAAAAAACTAATAAACTTAGGGATGACTTTTCATTCCTTGATAAGAGCTAGAAGCAAATCACCAATCATCAAGCTCATTTTGATAAAAGGATTCTTATGTCCTATGACCTTATAGAAGTCTTAATCTTACATTCTCACTTTATAAATCAATTCATCAACTTACTTATCACGATAACCTATTGTGCCATAAAAATACATACAAATTTTATTTAACCATGCTTGGAAAATTCACTAACACCATCGAATCTTCTGATTAGAGTGATCTAAGTTTAAATTAAATCTTTGCTATAATGACTTAAGGAATTGCTTTTATTAGATATGTATAATCAATTTAAGGAATGATGATAATCTCTATAATTAACCCAACAAGCAATATAGTGATTAGTTTATTAAAAACCTTGACAGAGCTCTCATTAACTACTATTGGATGGCTTTTTTTTTTACCTTTTTTAGAAAAACTCAAATTGAAAGTCCCTTTTGCTCTGATCATTCTGTAATAGAATTTAGATTATTTGCAACTAATATAACCATAAAAGCCCCTTTTAAATTTAGTTACTTTCTAGCTGAATATTAGTTTGAGGATATAGTTAGTAGAGGTCTAAGGGCTAACACAATAAGAGATAAAACTTTCATTCGTATAAGAAAATAACAAGTTATCAAGAAAGAGATAAAAGACCATAATAAGAGTGAGATTAGTTACACTTACAAGGTAGTTTTACACATTAAAGAATTCCTCTTTAAAGATTAGGAATTTCTTTAAGCCAACTTTACTAATTCTTTTTTACAAGTTATGCAGAAAAAAGCCTTAATTTGCCTTTTTAAAGCTTTAGAGTTTCATAATTCTCTTATAAAAAAGTCTAGGGTTTTCGCTTAATGATAATGATATGAACTCAAGATATTTCTCTAAAGCCTTACTTAATAGAAAAAACATTAACAAATTTATTAACCTCATAAACCTTGAAGGGTATATAGCTTGACATCACTATTAGATAAAGGCCATTACATTCATCTTAAGGAGTTCTTAAGAAATTGCAATAATAGTTTATTTTCTTTGCATGGAGTATAAGATTTCATTCAAAACTCCATTAGTGATAATCTAGCTAGCTCTTTTATTAAATATTTCTCCATATAAAGCACTTGGACATGACAAGCCTAAGGCTTAATTTTTCTAAAGGGTTTAAAACCTTGTAAGGAACTTGGTCTCTAATGTAGTTCTAAAATTTTTCACCACGGGAAAAATGCTTAGAGAAATGAACAAAACATTCATTTTTCTTGTCCCTAAGTTCCTTAACTACTCTATTCAGGTATATAAACCTATTTTTTTGTTGTAGTGTTCTTTATAAAATTATCTACAAATGCTAACTACTAGACTTAAACATATCTTATCTATCCTTTTAACTCAAACTAGGGAAATTTTGTTAATGGAAGGAGCATAAGAACTACCATAATAAGATAACAACAATATTTTTTTCATAAGCATAGAATTGAAAAAAGTATAAGATTTAAGGTGAATTATACCCCTTAAAGTACCTTAGAGTACCTATAACTACCAAAAAGCTTTCCTATAAGGATTTCCAACCTCTCTTAAACCTAATGTGTTAAAGAATTAGTAGTTGGATGAATAATATCCTCTTATATATTAAATGATTCTAGTTGATAACATCCATTGTTAACAATCATCATGTATTTTGAAGCTCATATATTTCCTTCCCTCTCAACTTATCTAAGTTAATATAAAAGATCTTTAAGAAATTTCTTTAGTTAGTGAAAGTCTCTTTCACAATTCAAACTTCCAAATTATCTTATCCAAAACCATTTTATTCATGGTTTTTATTAGTAAAATGTCTAGCCCACAATTTGCCTTAGGTTGACATACCTTAGCCTATTAACTGATAACTAGTGTACTAGTTTTGGCAAATTGTTGACATTAAAAAGCAAACAAACCTTTTAAGAGTGTTGTGATCTACATATTGAGTTAAACACTTCAACTTATAGATATTGTTGGACTAATTTGGTGGTTCTTATGATTTCTCATATCCATAGGTACGTATGTGTTGAAGGATCAATTGGTAACTTTTACTGGTTACTAAAATCTATGGAGATCCTCTCATTCCAAAGGAAATGAATATAAAAATTTAGTGTAAGTTTAAACATTACCAAGACTTCATATAAATTTAGTGAAATTTTCAAAGACCATTCAATAGTCAATGGTTAAAGAAGATTGTTTCAATGTAAATTAGTTCATAGTAGTAAGATTTCATACTAAAGTCAAGTAAGAGTATTAGAAAGATATATGATTTTGATTCTCCATCTTGAAGTTACATAGAACATAACTAGAAAGAGTAGAGATGAAAGAAATAAAATCTCTAGTTTAAAGTCGATGCTTAATGGCTAACCAATGGGTGAAACTTACCTTTATAAGGTTATTATAGAAGCATAGTAGTTTCCTCTTGGTTATTGAGCCACGAATTCTTCTATGAAATTAGGTTCAAGATTTTTTTGTGAAGTGTTAAGAGGCATGGTGATTCTAAATAAATTTATCTTTTTTAGAGGATTCAGGGTTCTCAAAAGGGAATTTCCCTTATTCTTAGATAGGATTGTTTCAAAAGGCCATTTTTAGGTACTGTCATTGATGATGGATTTTACATTTGAGTCAACAAATAGACCTTAAGTATTCAATATAATAAAGTTAAGACTTTATAAAAGGCCTAGAAAATTATAATAATCATATAATAATAGGGCTTTTTCCATTATCAATGATGACATTCAAGGTCTAAAAGGTCCGACTAAATGGTTTATATCCTTAAAGCTTTCCCTTTTAAAAATTATATGTATTTAATATATACATAAGGGTTTATTATAGGCATAATTTGGCTAGTAACATCTTATTCATCAATTTTATAAGATAAAACATAAGAACACCTTCAGTTGTATGGAAACCATAACTTACTTCAATTGATATTAACTATAGAGGAATCAAACTTATTACCTATCTAAAGGAAATTCTTCGTCATTCTTTCTATTTTTTTGACTAAGATCATAGGAAGGAGGAGAGGTTCATATCTAATAGTTGTGTAAGCCATTTAGAACAAGGATAATGAGTTGATATCTCCCTACAAAGGAAAACTTTAGGGAATTATAATCTATATACATAGATATCAATATGGCTAATAATATCCTATGATAAGTTATAGGAATGGTTCCCAATTTAAAGCTAACCTCCTTATATAAAACCAGATATAAATTTTGTTGTTCGTAATTACAAGGAAAAACATATTTTGAAAACCTATAATGCATTCATAAAACAAATTTTTAATGGAATAGTTTCCTTGTTAAAGGGAAGGAGACCATCCGTAAATGAAAGGTTAAATAACTTTATGGATTTGCATTTATAGTGTAAAATTATCTACTACTATTAGTGTTTTTATAGACTAATCATATAAATAATCCTATATAGATTGCAAATACGTAGGGTGAAAGTGGATCATCTTGTCAGAAGTCCTTTAGAACCTTGGAGTAGTAGAGTAACTTTTGAATTTATGGTAATGCTAAAAGAGGTTCTTATGTTGCATTGAACTAGCCAATTAATTAATACAAGTGGGAACTCAAATGTGTTGAGATAATATGTAAGGAAAATCCAAATAATCAAATTAAAAGGCTTTTAGAAATCTATTTTTATTGTATAGCTTGTAGATAATGATAATTCTTCATAAATTCATTTCAAAGAATAACATTACCTCATTTTTTATTTCTTTGATTGTTGGCCTTTGAAATGATAATTAATTGATCAAATGAATTAAGCTTTTCATATCCATTTTTTAACCCCTGTTAGGATTCTCATGCATTTGAAGTAGCCATAAAAAGGGGATCTAATATTGGACCCCGAAACTTTCTTGGAAGTTGGGACTATTAAATGAGCAGTCGTTCATGATTATTCAGGTACAAAGAAAAGAGAATTCATGAAATTGAAATTGAAATGAAAAATATGGTTTAGATCCAAGATGGATTTATGTGAAATATTAGAAGTTAAATTGAATGATGATTTGAAGA
>JANIPN010000218.1:54840286-54868429 GCA_027478595.1 Erythroxylum anguifugum
TGATATCTTGAGTTATAGAACTCCGATTGAGGTAATTCTTTCACTGAATTGAACAAGAGATATGTAGCTATGATTTTTATGAAGAATCCAAATGAATTTAAGATTTTAGGTTTTCCAAATTCGGTGTACGCATAGTAGAAATAAGTTCAGGCATGATGATTAGGTTACATGGGCACACCAGGAAAGATTTTGTAAGTGGAGTTTGGGATGTTATAAGATTGAAAATGTATTTCATAATGTGTTTAAGGGTTCAAGGAATTAAGAATGAAAAGAAAAAAAATTATAACCCTTCAAAGTGCTACGCACGCTCAAGATTCACGATTTTAAGCAAGAGAGTTGGGTTCCGGGAACGGGATCCTACATCCAATACCTTTTAGGACAACTTCTTTAAACCCTCATTGTTGCATAAATTCATTTTTAAATATAAAAGGACCAAACCTAGTGCCTTTAAACATTTTCATCTAGGAGTCTTTTAGCTTGACTAAATCACACTTTTAGATCTCTAAAAACCTCTACTATAATGCAAGTTAGAAAGAGTCTAAAAAGTGAGGCCTACTTCAAAATTATTTTTAGCAAATTCAAAAATATATAAAAAAGTAAATTATGATTGCCCACTGATCTAATCACAAGTCAAATGAAATCAATTAGTGTTTCCTATATGATCCTATGTGCATTTATTAGTGTAGAACTTTATTTTCATACTTATTTTTGTCATTGTGTTAGTCCTGCCAATTTTAAAAGAAATTATCTACTCTCTCTTTTATAAGGTAGTGGTCTCTTACCTTTTTTTTTCTCTCTAACCACTTAAGGAAAAGATTTTTCCCCTTAAAAAATTGAGAATTTTTGGACCTAAAGACCTCTATCAAACAATGGTCAAATAATAAGTTTTGGTTAAAGAGAGTTTAAAAATAGAGATCATTCAACTAAGAGACACTCACTATAGTTCTATTTAGTTTTATCCTTTAAAAGAGATATGCAAATTGGTTATTCTTTCAAGTGAAGTGATTCTCCTCATATTTCATGTGAGAAAGGACTAAAGAAGAGATACAATTAATCAATTTTAATTTCCTTAGGTCGTGTCTTTTTAAAGTGACATCAATCTCATAGATAGAAATAGTATAATTAAAGTCACTAATAACCAAACAAGGGATATCAGTTGATTCCTTAATGCTAAAGATTTTTGCCTATAAATGCTTCTTGATGTTATATTTGTTAAAGATGTAGAGGAAGGTTACAAAATTAAAATTCATTGTTTGAGATGAATGTATTAATTTGATTGTTATAAAGTTGTAAATCACACTCTAGATAAATTATAGGCTGCTAGGATTATACCATTGTTGTGTTTATGAATGTTACTTAGGATAGGACAATTTCTAAAGACAAAGGACTAAAGAACAGTCAATTTGTGTTATATTGTTTTGGAGTTTAGAAGACAAATAATCAAAGGATTCTAATTCTTTTTTTTTTCTTACTTTCAATTGCTTAGATGGAAATTTTAATCTCCTCAAATTCCAAGTAATGATAAACATTAAGGGGAAGAACAAGAGGAACTAGTATTATCTTTCTTCTTTAGCTTTCTAATAGGCTTCTTTTTAGATTTAGTAAGTATTAACTCATTTAAAGAATCTCATTCTTTCATTCAAGGAAGCTTAGGTTCAATATGAGCATTTAACAGTGGTAAGCAAATTATCAATATCATATTCTTAACTTCTACACCTGATTGATTTATCTTTTGGAACATCCTCAACTTCAAAGTTATCTTTGTATTGACTAACTTTGCTTATAGCTATTTTTTGGCTACCTATAATGTTGGAATGAGGATTTTGGAGTAATTTACGTTAACTAAGGAATTATTAGATTAGTCTTCCATGAGTTCCTTATTTTTCTTTATAGTGACCAACTTACAGTTACCTTATGTATCTTGATTGGCTACTTAGGCTTTGTATTCCATTGGTAGCTTTGACAGGCTTCAATAGGGATAGGTTTATAATCAATATTAAAATTTGTAATTTTGTTTAAAAAAGAAGAATTAAGGTTAAAATCTTGAAAGTGAGCAAATATTCAACAAAAAGAATTACATCATAGCTAGAACTACTTAAGATGAATTAAAACAAAGTTAATCAATTCTAAAAAAATCCATGGAAGAGCTTCTAAATCATCAACACAGATAAGAAGGGTAGCAAACTAAGGTCCAAGAGACATGATCTAGGTTTTAATTTTTAGCAATATTAGCACTAATATTGTGTATATTTTTAGCAATAATAATTTCATTTATTTATGCTAAATTACAATTAGAAAAGACCTATATGTCTCTTTATTATTTCCTAAAAATATTTTGTTTCCATTTAGACATTTTAGGAAATAAAAAAGAGACATATAGGTCTTGTCTAATCATAATTTAGTATGGATAAAGGTGTAAAAATGATGAAGTTAAATCCTAGCCTAAAAATGGTGAGGTCTCCTTACTTCCGAAATCTTTTGGTATTAGCCAATTTCTTCATAAGATCTCAATCCTACTCAATATATTTGATTTGATAAAGAGTTAGGAGATTATTCTAAAGAAGTGAAGCAAATTCATAGTGGAAGAGGAGATGCTTCATAGATTTAAGGTCTTAGTTGTGTAGGAAACAAGATGATAAAAATGTAGATAACTTGATTGATCCCATCTTTATTGCTCAGTCTATTGTTAATATCTTGCTAGAGGATAAACGAATATTTACATAAGTTACTGGGGAAATCAAACTAGTTTATTCCAAGCAATATGTTAAAGTTGAGAAGAGAAAAGATCAAGGCATGATTGTTATTAACTGATATTAGAACATTCTTTTTCAAATCTACCTCAATTCATATTCTAGCATATGAAGCCTTTTTAATATAGTTGTAGTTTCATCTAAAGAAATTGTTTCTTCAATGGAGCTAATAATGATAACTTAATCATTATATAGTCCAATATTTTAGTGGAATTAGTAGAAAATTCACCTTGAGAGAAATAACTATTTAGTTAAGTTTTTCTAGCTCTATCTCATGTCGTTACTTCTATAGAAAGAGAGACACTCTTATAACATGCTAAGGATTTTAATCAATGACTTCTAGAAGCCCTTAGGATTGTTGAATTTTAAAAAGAAAAGTTTAGCTTTATTGATGAATTTTTGTTCTAATCCTAAGTGACTTTAATTGGTGACAACCATTTGTGAACTATCAAAAAGGCCAATTGCTTGTTAATAAAATAATTTACCAAGATCGAAGACCACTTGGAAGCCCCAACCTTAAGGAACTTGAAAGAATTAAAGTAAAACCAATTTGAAATAGAGGAAGAAATCTCAGGAAGTAAAAGGAATTGTCATCACTGACAGTTTTGATTTAAGAGAGTTTAAGAAGGGAAAGCTAAGTAAAGAAGACATCTGAATGACAAGAGAGGAAAAAGCAAGCCAAGGATTATTTGGGATGAAGAAAGTGGGCAAAAGGGAGTGAGAAGCAAGAATTGTGGCAGGGAGAGAGAGTAGGGTGAAAGCTTAAGAAGGCACAAGGACATCAGAGAAAGAGAAGCATTAATAAGAGTTTTAGGGGGAAGAAGAGGTGTGGGTAGAATGCCATAAATAGGAATAAGTAAGAACAAAGAAAAGGTCAAGATAGGAAACATAATGATAAAGGAGCACATGGAGAGAACTTAAGTTGCCTAAGTAGAGAGGACAAAAATTTTTTGGCAGCTATATTAAAGTTATAAAAGAACTAAAATTCCTTTAAATAAAAAATCTTGCAAATAACTTTCTTAAGGAAAAAGGAAATTAACATTCAAATTAAGAGAGAAAAGAGATAGTAAAT
Organism: Erythroxylum anguifugum; assembly: GCA_027478595.1. NCBI lineage: Eukaryota > Viridiplantae > Streptophyta > Magnoliopsida > Malpighiales > Erythroxylaceae > Erythroxylum > Erythroxylum anguifugum. The sequence goes on from JANIPN010000218.1 coordinate 54,844,109, forward strand.
ATTAATAATTTTTAGCTCATACTTTAATATATTAAAAATATATTTCAATACAGGCAAAAATATTATTAATAATTAAGATTTTTAATAAAATTTTATAGTTGCTCACTTTAAAGTGTCATTTTTCAAAGATTTTGAGATATTATTGTATTTAATTTTTAAGGTATAAACAATGTATTATTTAATGAAATATTTCTTATTCTTTTTTATTTCTTATTTTCTTTAAAACTTACACACCTAGAATATTTACAAAAGTATTAGAATGGTTAGTAAAGAAATTACTTCAAAATAATTAGAACAAAATTCATATTTGATATCTCACCTACTAAATAGGATAAAATGATTAGTAGAAAGAAAATATCTAAATTAACATAGCAATATCAAAATATGAACAAGATGATAACTTTTCTACCTTGAAAAGACCTTTGAAATTGAAAAAAATAGAACAACTAGATTTACAATGTCAAAAATTGTTATGCAAATTCTAAATCAAAGCTAAATCAAGAAATATAAAACTTGTATGCATCAATAGCGAGGTGATACAAATTCAAAGAGATTAAAGAAAAAGAATTGCAATTTTGTTTACATGAATATTTTTAAGTCCTATCTTAGTAAAGTAGAGATTTAAACAATTGACCTCATAGTAATTAGAGAAAACATCACTAATTTAATCAAGGACGGAGCCACAGTGGGGGCAAGTGGGGGCACTTGCCCCCACTGGCTCCATAAACTTTTACTTGAAAAAAAATGTTATTTTAAATTTTTAACTTATAAAAAAATTAAAATTTCGCCTCCACTAAAATTTTGCCCCCACTAAAATTTTTTCTTTGCCTCCAGTAAAATTTTGCCCCCACTCAAAAAAATTTCTGGATCCGTCCCTGAATTTAATTATTTGTCAACTATTTAATAATAAACATTATTTGGTCACTATCACAATCTGCATCTATCTAGCCATTTATAATTGGAGGTAAACAAATGTCTTTAAATCCTTTAAAAATAATTATTTTCTTTTAAAAGTGACTAATTTAATTAATGAAACAATGGTTAATTACAAAAGCGTAGCAGTTATAAGGCTAATAAAGGATGTAAGATTAAGCAACCCATAAAGGGGAAACGTTAAAAAGGATACAGGAGAACTCCTATTACAGGTACTAGTTAACACATATTTTAGGGGACATTTGAATAGGCATATTCCAAGTAATGGCTTTCATCTTTATCTTATTTTTCAAGTTCCATATGATACCATCTAAACTGATGGATTCATTGGAAAAGATCCTTATGTTCTTTTCATACCATATGTAATATATCAGATCCCCAAAGCATATTATGAGAAAACATGTGTCAGCTTTACTACAAATCTATAAACTAGAGGCATAAGGGATAGACAGTCATCCCAATTAGAAGTAATGCAATGGGTACCTCAAAGACCATAAAAGTTATCACAAATGATAGAAGTATAGTAGCACTTGAAGTATAGACAATCTAGGTCCTCTTATGAATTTGAACATAAGGAACATAACAAATTAGTGATTGGAGACTTAATCCAATTTATAATGCCAAGTTTCTCACAAGTAGTGAGTCACAAGAGGAAATAGTGTAAGGGATGTATGTTCTTTCCCATACTAGTCCAACCTATGGTTTTGTTATCTAGATGACCAAGTATTAACCTTTTACATGACTTTGAAGTTAATTTTAAGGACCTATATTCTATTTAGATGATGGAATCCCATTTTCTAGAATTTAGTAGATATCAAGCCATATTGTCCATAATACCCTATGCTCCTCTTGTGGAGTGCAAAGGCAAAATGTTATATGTTGTCATTGATTACTGTTTCAACCTTTTCTTAAGCTAGAATGGTGGCCTTAATACGGATGATGAACCTAAATCATGTCAATTATTAAACCAAGATAGAGTATTTTGGTCATTCTCTACAGTATGCATAATGGCTTGTTAAAATGAGTCCTTTATGTTCCAGTATTTGCCTTAGTGTTTAGAATGTTTAGGGCTTTGGTTTGATGCTCCATAGACTTCCAACTTTATAAAATAGAGGTAGATCCACTTTACCCATAAATATTCTTTGGTAGTGAGAAGAATCCAGAGCTTCTTAGCCCAAAGAGTTTTACTTAGTACCTAAGAAGAAGTTATACCCAAATCTCCATTCATTTTGAGTAGGCAGAAAAAGGGCCATTTTACTTAAGAGTGTTTGAGTTTACGGCCAACACCACCCTACAAGAAGTCTCTTAGTAGCTTATCAATAGACTTGAAGACCCCTTTAGGAAGAGCTAGATGAGAGAGCCAATAAGTAGAAATATTGTTAAGGACTAAAAGCAGCAATTGTAGTATCCCTCCAAAGTATCATTACTTGTTGTACTAGTTGTTGAGTCTTCTATTGGTGGAATCTAAAAGCATTAAGCCATATGTTGTCATTGGTTAGTGTTTTAACCCTTTCTTAAGCTAGAATGGTGGCCTTAATATGGTGGAATTCACTAAGATTATGTGATGAACCTAAATCATGTCAATTATCAATCCATAATAGAGTATTTTGGCCATTCTCTACAGTATGCTTAATGGCTTGGTGAAATGAGTCCTTTGTGTTCCATTATCTACCTTAGTGTTTAGGATGTTTCGGGCTTTGGTTTGATGCTCCATAGACTTCCAACTTTATAAATAGAGGTAGATCCACTTTACCTATAAATATTCTTTGGTAGTGACAAGAATCGAGACCTTTTTAGCCTAAAGAGTTTTGCTTAGTACCTAAAAAGAAGTTATATCCAAATCTCTATTCATTTTGAGTAGGCAAATTAAGGGCCATTATAACTTAGAGTGTTTGAGTTTATTGTTAACACCACCTTACAAGAAGTCTCTTTGTAGCTTATCAATAGACTTGAAGACCCCTTTGGGAAGATCTACAAAAGAGATCTAGTAAGTAGAAATATCGTATGGACTAAAAGCAACAATTGTAGTCTCCCTCCAAAGGGTCGTTGCTTGTTGTACTAGTTGTTAAGTCTCCTATAGATGGAATCTAAAAGCATTGAGCAATCAGAGTTAGTGAGCATCTTAGTGGTTATGGGTACTCCAAGATATTTAAGAGGGAGCTGTAGATGCCTTACTCCCTTTGAGCTAGCTAGGAGCACTATATCCTCCTTCACAGTCAAAGACAGGGTATAAGAGCCCTTTGAAGGGTTGAAAGCTAATCCTAATACGGATTTTAAAGTTTCCAAAGAGTTAAAAAGTAGCTCAATAGATTGATGATTAGCTCTACATAACTTACTACTAGTAAGTCATCTGTGAAAAAAAAAAGCTAAAGAATATCTAGTTTGCCACACCTATAGTTTGAAACCTGATTCTCTTGAAATGTTCAACTTGATTAGTCTAGTAACTGTTTTCATACAAGGCTTTCTTGGCTCCCTATCTACAATTATTAAACATGAAACAACTAAAAATAATTCTTATTCATACAAAAAGCATAATTTTAATCATGTTTGATATCAAATTTGGAGGATTATTCCTACCTTGTTAGTTTCAATCAATATAATTGTATATGCACATGTAGTATCTTGTTAATGGTGTTCATTTATACTTTCATATTGTTAGTTTTCTTGAATAAATATTAGAATGGTTATATTAAAGCTTCTTGTGATATTGAATATATATTGATATCCTGCAACTCCATATATTTTGAATTTAATTCCACAAAAACTACTCTAAATATATTTCTTGTAATTGAAATTAATTATTTTAGTCATAAACTTGAATTATATCTTACTTCCAATGTGTGTGTGTATATGCATATATATATATATATATATATATATATATATATAGATGAATAATATTATGTGAGAGTGTGTGTGTGTGTGTGTGTATATATATATATATATAACATTTTGATTAATTACTAAGATTCTTAAATATCTAAAGGTAAACGAACAACATTATGAGGGGTTTAATACTCATAATTCTGAAACTTATTCGTTGATATTAATGATAGTTACCAGAAAAAGAGAACACCACATTCGCGCGTCATAATGAATGCCATTTCTAGGGACATCCATATGAATACTTGAACAACTTTCATGGGACCTAAGTTAGGACCAAAGTTTAGACTTTAGAGTGCTTCTTTTGCCTATAATCAATGGTCTTCTGTCGAAGACATATTCTGTTATCTGTTCGTTCTTGAAAAAGAAAAACACAAACGGAGGAAAAAGTGAATCTTTTGTTTTCTCGTAATCGTCAAATACTTGGAGTTTTGTTTAAGCCAACAATACCCGCAAATCAAAAACTTCAAAAATAATTTCCCAGTGGATTTTCATGGAACTCGATTTGAAGCTTACCAATATGCTATATATATATCCATAACTGGTTCATCGTATTTCACCACCCCCTGAGTCTAATTAAGCGCGAAGACAGCTCAAATCAAAACCGGCGACAGATATTCATATCCAGCATGATGCAAATAAGAGCATGTTTTACTCTTGTGATCTTGTTTCTCACGTCACAAATAGTTTCTGCGACCATTGATGCACGCGACTCCAGACCTAGAGTCAAGCCTAAATTTGGAGACGTAGTGCTTGGAGAGGCCGAGTTCATCCAAGGCCCCTGGCAAAGCAATAAGGTGGAAAATATGAATGCAAATTTAACTTTACGAGATTTTGGTGGATTCCTAGGCAGAAAAACAACAATATGTGGGGATCAGTATTATACTGATTTTAGACGTGTTGTGGCTCTGCCACCAAAATGGTTTCAGGACAAGAAGAGGTGCAACAAATTTATCGAGATTAGAAGAAACAAAAGCAGTGTGACCGCCGAGGTTGTGGACGAGTGTGACAGTGGCAATGAATGCAATAACGATAGCATCGGTGCCTCAACTGCAGTTTGGAGAGCTTTAAACATAGAATGGAGGGGCTTCACTAAGGCGGCAGTTGACATTACCTGGTCTGATGTTTGATTTTAAACGTCGTCTCTTGTGGTTGAGCGTTGGAGAACTCCTGATCCTGATTGATTCATGCTTGCTAGCTAGACTTTTTGGAGTTTTGTTTATGTATGTTCCCAAGGGTTACACAGTTACAAGAGATTGCTTATGTGAGAATAAGTATATAGTCATGTCTTGAAAACTTCGTTTTAGAATAAAACGGGTTGGAATACGACCGAGTGTCAAGTTATAATCACCTCTTCTTTAAATTTTGACTAAATAATAAAAAGTATACAATCGTATTCAGAAATTCAAAACCTTGTAATCCACACAAAGCACAAATGATCACAACAAGCATGGTATACAAACAGAGGAACATTCAAAGAAACATTAATTGCCTCTATGAGTTGTAGGCATTTTGATGATTTTATTTTCACAGAAGACACCATTTAGTTCTATCTAATGAAAAATTGGAAGCATTTTCTTTAGATATAGTGAAATGATGAGTGGATGCATGCTTTAATGACAGAAATAGAGTGACAAGCCCTATCCCGTAATAACTAGGTAACTTGCCCGGCACTTCACAGTGGCTCTTCAGTCAATATCCGAGTCAGCTGGAAAGTTCCTGTAAAGCTAAGCCTATTACCCTTGTTAAGGAAAAGCTTCCATTCACAATAAGAAATGTAAATAGTGGAGTTTTGTTTTTCAGTTTGTTAAAAAATTTCAGCAATACAACGACTGTATTTTGACATCCTAAAAATTTCAAAGTCCCTGTAAAAGTTCAAAACACTTCTATTATCACATTAATTTCTTAACTCCAAATTGCGGACTTCAAATCCACTCACATGCAATGTCAAATAGTTACATCAATAAACTTTAAAAAGCTAAAACAAATTATGCATTCCATTAAAAAACCTTTATACACATCTATTCTTTATACAAATGTGCTTTCCAAACATGTTTAAAGATATGCAACAGTTGTTAAAAATATGTACAAGGCAAAAATGCCTACACAGCAACACTTGACAAAGTTGACTACTCGTGAAGTGGAGTCCTTGCTACTGAAGTCCCCGAGCTTGCACCTGGGACGTTTTATTTAAAAACAAAAAAGTAAAGGGTCAGTTAAACGAGCTCAATGAGTATTATTGGTTTTAAATAAAAACATTTATACAAATATTAACCTCGATAAAAGAAAACAATTTCTTTTCTTTTCAAGTAATAACCAATGTCTTACAAAGCACATTCTTCTCTTTTCATAAGATTAATGCATATGTAAAACATATAATTTATTTCTGAGTTTAAGTTCCACTTTTCTTGTAAAGTATATAGCGAAAGCAATCAGTACTTTCATGAACTTTTTTTAAAAACATAGCCTATCACTAATTTTCTTTGCCATATGATACCCTTAGGTGTAATGCCACGGAGCTAGTTCTGTATCACTTACTTGTGCCTGATTAACCTCTACATACCGATTGTTATGAAGTTGGTTTTGTGTTGCTTACCCATAATGACGCTAACACTATATATAAATCAGTGGTTACAGAACTGGTTCTGCATCGCTTACTTGTAACAATGCTAACATAATATATACTCTACATATGCAGAGGGAGACTCACAAGACATACTGACAGACACAACACCACCCATGTTAGTGACAGATGTCCCCCAAACATCGCCATGCATGTTAGGATGTACTCTGATCAATATAATCGTATGTATAATGACCTAACGGCGTACCATAGGTAAATCACATTTAATACATAAGCACGCCTCATTTCAATACCAATTCAAAACATATTCAAAATCCATTTCTATGCCAATTCAAAGCAGATGCAAATTCCAATTCAATTCTAATTCAAAGGGGGTGTACATCTCATTAGTTTCCAAGTGCATTAAAAACTCAATTCAATGCTAAATCAAAGCATATGTAAATCTCATGAAGATTAACTTTTAAATTCAAGTAGTAGCACTATTAGGATTCTCGGTTTCCTTGAATAGTCCTAATTTTTTTTCCATAACTTAGTCTACAAAACTCCAAATTGGATGATTCCAACTTTAAATGAAACCTAATACATAATAATAAAACTAGCTAGAAGAGATCTAGATCTAATTCTAGCTTAATGATATTGAAAATTGAGATTGATTATGGTAACCTGATACTGTCCCTATGTTGAAGCAGCTTGTGATTTTTGGTATATGCTTCATAATTTAGAAATTGAAATGACATGATTTTTTAGTATATGAAAACTAGAGACATATGAGAACAAATGTATTGAAGACTTCAAAAGCTAATTGGAACGTTTGATATGTGAAAATTAAGGAACAAATGAAGGCATGGTTAAATGAAGAGAAAAACAACATGTATATCCATATCTTATGTATGTTATTCAATGGGTATTAATTGGAAGCATGTAGATGCTATATACGTGGTTTAATAGCTGTTCAATGGCATCATGTATGTTGTACATAGTTCAATGGTTCAATGTAAGGAAAATAGTAGGTATATATAGTTCAATGGTTCAATTTAAGGAAAACAATAGCTATGTACTATATACATTATTTAAATGGAAAGAAGACAACATGTATAAATCATGGAAGTTGTTCAATGGTTGAATAAAAGAAAATAAAAATTTAATCTTACAATAGGCTAAGATTTTGGCCAAACCCCTTGTCATAAAATTTGTAAAACAAGGTGGTAAGTTATGGATGTACTTGGCAGGTTTTAGGAACCCTTAAGGGATCTCCCTCATAGTTGAATAAGACAATAAATTATTCTCATCACCATAAACTCAGGACTAATAAAGGAAAAGCACCGAACACGTGAGGGTGGTTTACGATAAATGACAAACAGTGAGTGTATTTAAATTGATTTGTTAATATGGTTTTTACTTACTATGAAAAGTATGTTTATGAATAATTCCATAGTTAGGAAAAACTTACCACTTTCTTCAAATTATGCTTAAACGTTCACATAATTCATAACAAAATTCTTATTTTTAGCTTAAGCATTCACGTGACTAGCTAAAGAGGATGGACAAGAGTGTTTTAAATGGTAACGTGTTGTCCATCTTTTCCCTGCATGTAGTTGGCGTTTATGGAGGTGTTGTCCATGGTTGGAGGCTTAAACAACATGCTGAATTTATTTCCCAAAGGTAGTAACTTGGAAGACCTATGTAAGAAGAGAGCAGTTTCAATTAATTAACATCAATTTTAGTCCAAGGAATAAGTGAAGCTTCGGTGGTATGAAGGTGAAGTAACTCCTCCATCATCTTGTATAAGCTACACGTTTTTTGAAGTTGTCCAACACATTGCTAGCTTAATTTCCATCAGATATCCATTGTTTAATGTATCACCATCTTTGTTTAATTAAGCCATTAGCTCCTTACATCATCCACGACAATCTTTATCCCTTAAATATATTTTTTTTTTTCTGATTTTGGCACACCAAAATGTCACACTTCTACATCGTACATTGGCCTCATTTGTAACAAATTTTATGTCCCTCACATCTAGTCCTTCATAAATGTGACAGCATAAGGTTTTCATGCATTCTTATTCGAAAATAATAAGAACTTCTGCATATATGTGACAGCTGCCACTTAACCTTCATTCATATGTACATGTATTATTTCTTGTTCAAAATAATTAAATGTTTTAAGAAAAATTTGTCCAATTTTTATAGAAATTTTATATCCACTTAATAAAATGTTACACCTAAATATATCAACATATATGTTGGATCGATTTACTTTAAGTATCCGTAACTACGACTGATTCTTATTTCCTTTTGTTTCAGCCCAAGAATGTTTCAAATTTACTCCACATTTGTAGCTCTCCACTGTCATAGTGCATATCTCTGAACATGCCGACGGTATTCGAGAATATACTCTACAAGGGTGACATGCTAGAACAAACTCAATGCAAATTTGTCACGCATTACACGCATATTTAGAAGGAGAAATAAACCTTTTTCAGCCCATTTTATTAAAAAAAACAAATTTCAGTCGCAAGTATTACAAACAATTAACAGATCATCATATATTCCAGTAATCATCTGGGCCTATTACAAAACATTTCCAATCGTACATCCAGTACATTTTTCAATTCGTATAAATGTTACGCAATAATTGCGGAGTACAATTTTTAAAATAAAAAAGAAAGATTGTAGACATATGCAGGTACAACTGATCCCGACCTCTAATTCTTATCTGTATGCAATGTCTAGACTCCAGTGAGTCTAAAGGGGTAACTCCTCTGAACTTGAAAAATAATGTTGCAATTTTGAGGTAAGTAATGCGAACTTAGTGAGCAGACCATCCTCGATGGCTCTATCATATCATATAACACAACAGTTCAAACTTCAATTTCACTTACACTTTATGTCACCATATAATACACATCATTTCACTAATAATCAAAGCATTACATAACACTTTGATCACTTATTCCACATTTCATATTCAGAGCAGTCAAACAGTTCATTTCGATCATTTAAAACATCCATATCAATTAGATATGCAATGCTCATGAGAGTCACTTTCAATTGTTATTGTTGTGACCGAGTGCCTTTTTACTGGCCCATATCCTTTGTGGATATCGGGCTTGGTTCAGATATTGTCCCGTATCCCTTATGGATACCAGGCACATTAACAAATGAGCCTGTGGCTCTTTTGTATATTCCGAGCTTTATCCTCTTTCAGACTGGTCACTCCGGTCATAACTGCATTTATGTTATCATGCATTCATGTAATGAAATGCATCATATTCACATATATTCAATCAATTGCTTGCGTTCAATTTCACATTCACATTTTTCATCGAATTGATGTCCGACATTCAACAAAAATGTTGAGAATCACTTATTTCATTCATATTCACATTCAATGAAGCACTTCCCACCTTCTCACATTTATAAAACTCCTCGGACTTTTAATGTCCAAGATTGTCTCAATCACATTTACCTTTAGTAGTAATTCAATACAGAAATTTAAAGCAGAACAAACAATAAAAGTGAGACTATTTAGATCGACTCACAGTACGCTCCAGATTAGCATTTGCTTCCTTGATCCAGAAATATCTAGAAGCGATATCTGAAAATGAAGTAATTTGACAATACTCTCATCTATAAAATTGCTCTTCGAACTCTTAAGTTTCTAATGACACCAAGATTGTTCAAATTGATTCAATACTCTGAAAGCTATACCTCAAACATTTTCAAACTATTCTCATTCTAAAACAATACACTATACTCAAATTCCATCCAGAAATTGAAAGTCTTAGAGACTGAATTAAAATTCTACTTCTTCTAATGATTTTTAGCCCTATGTCTCTAGTTTACTTCAAATAAAAAATCATCCTATTCTGATGTCAGGAGAAGAAGTTATGGTCAAAAGAATCAAGACTGTTAAGTTTACAAAATGCTCTCGGGTGCACAAACTGAAATTAAGCCACGGTTAACTATTAGAGAGCATATTGTCTTGATGTGACAATTAAACATCGTCCAGAAATTAACACTCACAGGTGTGAGGGAGAAAAGTCATGGGAATGAGTAAGTCACAGCTATGAGGAAAAGTTACGGGAGTGACAGATACGGACAAAAAAAGGTTAGACTATTTGAGAGCACATTTAGTCAGACCAATCCCACATTTTTCACTCGATCTCTTATGAGTGATTTCAGATGGCTAAGATTTTTGGTGAAGAGGTAGAGCAATGTGTTACGAGTCCAATGGTTTAAGTCTCATGTCATTTGGAGGTCGGATGAAGAAGATATAGTCAAAGCATCAAAGGGTGTTGCATCAACCTCCAATCTTCAAAGTCGCGATCATGCATTTGCACGATCGTGAGTCGACAATCAAACTTGCGAAGTTGCAATCACACTTCGTCGTAATCGTGACATTGCCATTAACTTCCAAAGTCGTGATCGCGACGAATTCGGTGAATAGTCCTAGCGGGGTTGCGATCGTGCTCACACTCCCTCACTTCTAACCCCCATAACTTTCAATCCAGAACTCTAAAAATTTTAAACTTTATATCAATAAAAAGATAAAAGAAAAATCTACAACTTTCATGAAGACAATTTTTCAAAATATTCCTATATCAATACACATTTTTATCCCTTTTTTCCTTTTCTTTCATTAAATCCGACATTCTGCAATCTTTTTTCTTCTTTCTTTTCTTTTATTCTAATCCAACTTCTCTAACTTATCTTCACCACATTTATGGTCATTCACAAACAAAAATCCAAAATTTATGCTTAAACAAAATCATCAAGAACAGAAGAAAAGTCATTCAAGCATTTCACCAATCTCCGCACTTTCTTCACTGTCTTTTTCCCATATTTTCATTTTCTGCATTCTCTTAATTTCTTCCTCTAGCTATCATTTAAACAATCTTTCTCATCTCAGACCATCATCATACAACTATTCTTCAACTCCAAATTCATTCTTTTGGTCATCTCTAAAAACTCTCAAAACCCACGTATATACATACATAGACTGTGAAAAGAAAAACAGAGCATATATTTCTCTATCAACTTTCCATATCTTTGTACTCTTTCATGCATATTTTTATGGTTCTTTCTAACTTAAAATCATTTATACGCTATTTGATCACAGGATAGTCATCAAATACGAATTAGCATTATATCAAGATTTTTCATCCTATTTGTAGTGTTCCTTAAGAACGACCATCTTTCTTCATGATCATGCAATGACAAATAAATCACCATTTTTATTTCATAAAACCACAACTCTAAAGGATTTACACGATACTTACTTGATATTTCTCCAAAATCTGCAAAAGCTCCAGAAGCCCTAAACTTCATGCGATTCACGTACACCATTGTAGGGGTTGACAGGTTTAGGTTTTCTTTAAGGTAAAATAAGCAGATAACAAAGTGGGAGTGGTAGAAGATAAGGAAAAGCAAAGTTTAAATTTTGTGGATATTTGATGGAAAACTCTGTGTATTAGAAAGAAACTTGAAGAAGATAGCTACGAGGAAGGTAACTAGGACAGACAACAGTACTTAGTCTTTCAACAATAAGAAGACTTACCATTAAACTTGGACACTTGTCCACTTCTTAAGTCTTTAGCTATTTTTTCCAAACTAGCTAGTTCTATTTGAATTAGTTCCATTAACTCCCATCCTTTCATTACAATTATCTCCAAAATTGTCAATATCATCTTCTTACAAATTCTAAGTTATCTCTGAAATTTTCAAAGTCATTTTTAACAATTCTCCAATATCATTTGGTTTCCTTTCTTTATTTTTCATACATCAATTTACTTGTCCATTGACATTTTTCCTAGTCCAGTAATATATAACAATTTCGAAAATTATTCCTAAAATTCATGAGAATTCAAAATTAACAAATACACTCACCAATTAAATTTTCGATACAACAATTTCACAAATTCTCAATAGTATCACATCACAATTCAATTATACCCAAAATTATCCATGAATGCATATACAATTATTTTCATGTGAAAATTCATGTATATGTGTATATCATAATATGCATGAGCATGAAAATGCATTTCTAATCTCTCAATAATCCTTCATATTTACTATTTTAACCTCTCTGCAAGTAATGAGATGTTACATTGAATCACTCTTGCAAGGGGTATCCCATATGCAAGGAATCAGGGTAAGACATATTGGGTTATGGCAAACTAAGGAATAGAGAATAAGTGCCCGGGAAATTTACAATTCCATCTCATGTTTAGTTTTATTAAATTACATATTAACAGAATTTAGAAATCCAATTTTTTCAGTCTTCCTTTACTCATTAAGATTACATCAATAAAATTAACTATATACCTAAAAAATAATGCATTCAAAAAAAGTTTATTTTCCTTTAAAAAATTATAAACATGTATTGCTTTTTTTTTCATTTGAAAGACTACTACTTTCTTTTCATTACACCAAACCCTTATTAAGGCATACTGTCATTTAACCCAAATGTCTCTTGAAACACAAAAAGTCAAGACAGGTAGACATAGGATAAGCAATTTTCTTGTAAAAATATCACTACAAGAAAAGTAGGAATTAGCGACGAAAAATAAAGCGTAGCAAATTAGCGACAGAAACACTATTTCCGTCGCTAAAATCGACGTGAAAAAATTCATTTAGCGACGGTTATAATTCTCGTTGCTAAAAATGGAGGGAAATTGTCTCGACAAAATTAGCGATCGACTTTAGGGACGGTATAAGTTTCTGTAAGTAATTACACTGAAATTAGTGACGGAAAACCTATTTCTGTCGCTAAAATCGACGTGAAAAAAATTTGTTTAGTGACGGCCGCTAAAATGGAGGGAAACCGTCCCAGAAAAATTGGTGACGAACTTTAGGGATGGCAAAAGTTTTCGTCGGTAATTACAATGAAATTATTATGGAGGGAAGAATAAAAGCGGGAATTAAAGGCGGTATAATAAAATTTAAAATGACCGACGAAAATTATTACACTGAAATTATTATGGAGGGAAGTATACCGACAGAACCATTACCGTCGATAAATAAAGCGGGAATTAAAGGCGGTACAATAAAATTTAAAATTACCGACGGAAATTAGCGACAAAAAAATTCGTCGGTAAATTGCATTTAAAACACCCGAACACCCCTTCCCCCCCTCCCCTTTGGTTCAACTTTTTCGTTTCTTCTTTGGCACTCTTCGGTCTTATTCCTCCTCCGGTGACTTCCTCTCCCGTCTGGTAAGTTCCTCTAGAACTAAAGTTTGTTTCTTTCTTGCTTTTTTTTTCTCTCCAGTTTCTTTATTACTCTTTCTTAGTGGGTTTTTGCCTTTGGTTCATCTTTTTCGTTTCTTCTTCTGCATTCTTCGGTCTTCTTCCTCCTCTGGTGATTTCCTCTCCCGTCTGGTGAGTTCCTTTAGAACTAAAGTTTGTTTTTTTTTGTTTTTTTTCTCCAGTTTCTTTATTACTCTTTCTTGGTGGGTTTTTATTGTCATATATAGTATAGATTTATGTGTTGAATTCTTTTTGTTGTTTAAGAAGAAACGAGGATTGTTAAAGAAAGCCCATAAGATCCAGTAAAGGGAAGCTCGTTGAATACTTTACTAAATCCTGGTTAGTTCACGTCTTCAATCTTTCTTTCAACTCTCCTCATCTCTGTGTTAGTTTATAGGCATTTCTTTGATCTGGAACAGACAAGAGGAGGCTGCGGTCTCTTGTAGAGGCTCCGAAAGAGAGAGATGTTGTTGAAAAGATGGTTGGTTGTGCTTAAAGAGGTTGAGAAATTTGTGACTAGTTCTGCTGAAGATAAAAGGAAGAGTTTTGAAAAACACCTTGTTAATGATGATGAGGACGTTTTTTTTTTATTTTAATTTTATTTACCGACGGAATTTAATTTTTTTAAAAAATTTAATTTTATTTTCCGTCGGTAAAATGATTGATATTTACCGACAGATTCCGTCAGTAAATTTACTAACGGAATATTTAGATCCGTCGGTAAATGTACCGACGACCGTTTTAACGACGTTGTTCGTCGGTAATTTCCGTCGCTATTTTATATTACTGACGGAATGCAAACGTTTTCAGTCGGTAATTTTTGTCACTAAACACCCTATTTCTTGTAATGCGCCAATGTTACCCCAGCTTCCCTTGAATCTCTTTATACATAAATGTAGCAGAAACCTGAAATCGAGCAGCCTAGAATTTCGAATGTCTTGAAGTAAATGTAATAAGAATACGTGGTTAATTGTCACTTGGCAAACGTTCAACCCATAGTAGCTCCAGCCGAGATATTGGATATCATGAAAACTTATTCTCCTACTCGTACTTTTGCTTATAAATATTGATGTAATAATTCGATTACAACTATGGAGATATTCCACCTTTTGTTTCCTCTCATCAGTTAATGGTCATACGATTCGAGGAATCGACTAGTCTTATTTCTTTCATTATTCAAAATGAACCTGAAATTGGAGCACCGTCTGATATTTTCAGCATAAAACTTTCGCTAAATGTTTAGTGAATTGTTTTATAATTCAAATTGAATTGTCCTTATGTGACTCTCAATCTTTCTATATATGTCCCTCATTCGAGCAGTTCGTTTCCACCACCCTTCTTAGTTGTCAACTCCGAACATCAAGAATTAAGACCACAAACCATTTAGGTTAAAAATGAAGCGAATTGTTGGTTCTTTACTTATGATATGTTTTCTTATATTAATCACAACTAAGGTAACTGGTGAAGCAAGAGAGTCCATACCTAGCGATGAAGAGAACATTCCACGCAGTGGTCAAGATTGCATCGAGAAGGCCATGTTTGGTAAGATTAGCCTCAGCTCGAGCTCCAACTCCAAGGAATGGGCGGCAACTTTGACGTTGAGAAACTTCAATAGAAGGGCAGGAGGTGGTGAAGCAACAAAATGTGGTGGTAAGCACTATACAAGATTATCAAAGGTAGTGGCGATAGCTCCTGAGTGGTTCGAGGACATGGAGATGTGTAACAGTTCAATTTCAATTTCTGGCAACAAGAAAACAGTCTCTGCGAAGGTCGTCGATGAGTGCGACACTAAGGGATGCATAGCCGCATCTGCCGCAGTTTGGAGAAATTTGGGAGTTCGTGATATAGGTAAGAAGAAATCTTCAAGCAAAGAAATGGAGGTCACCTGGTCTGATGCTTGATTCAGTTGCATACTTTTGCGTTAACGATTGCATGAATCAATAATTTGGAATTTATATATAACAAACATTTGCCGATGGCCTATATATGGCTGAAGGCTCTTTTATAATAAAGAAACACATGTTGCATAAGTTACAGTTGTGATGTTTTCCATCCCAGGAAATATGGCAATGTATTTGTTCAAATCTTTCTCAACTTTGTCTCAGCAACAGGCAAGTTGATCGTATGGCAAATAATATTGCGTAAGTTGAATTTTTTTCCCTTCTAATTGATTTCTTCTGTAACGATAAAATTACAAGTGAAGGCAGCTTATACTAAGTCACATTGAAACAATTCAATGAAGATCGGGAACTATTGATCCATATAAGATATGCTAGAATTTCACATGAGCCCATTAATTATTCGGTTTTTGCGGTTTTAACAATTAAATTTAAACCAATAAAAGTACAGTTAATTTGTGGCCCATTTGTTTTTTCAATGTCGTTTCACTAGTGCAGTTTGGCATGCAATCCGTCATTGGTTAGGTTTCACAAGGGAAATAGGGTCCTTATTGCGGGCTATTAAATGGATTAGATTAGAAGCGAAAGGTGCTCTCTTGAGATGCAAAGCAATACGGTTGGCTTTTCTCTTCACTATCTTTTTCATCTGGAAAACAAGAAATGCCGCTCAGTTTGATGGAGCTACGTATTCACGGGTAGATGTGGTTTCAAAGATCAAGACTACTACGTAGAAGATCTTATACCACCTTTACCCTACTGAATTCATTACTTTTTAATCAGCCATACTGATTAGCCAGTGTTTCTCAATGTGCATGTGGTCATCAATTTTTACTTCTTAGCGAGACCTCCTTGCTTTGATGTGTTTTGTCTGTAAATGGTGGTAATCCCCTATTCAACTATCTGTGCATGGTGCTTGCTAGGAGGGGTGGTAGGAGGCAGTAACTGGGCTGGACTACTATCTGGGTTGTTTTCTCTCCTATTAGACCCACATTCCAAACACTTGGGCTGAGTGCATGATTTATTGTTATTCTGAGGTTCATCAACATAAATGTTTTTGTTTGCCTTCTGGACTTCATAGCTTTCTATTTTTGGGGCTTTAGTATAGCAAGGAAACCTAAGGGTATTGGCCTTTTGTCTGTTTTTTGGGCTTTGAGTTGTTTTGGTCCATCTTAGGACCTATGACATTTTTGAACTGGATATATCCTTGACTAGGGTATGCCCCTGTGCCGATGTACATATTTTCCTTGATGAATATACCTTTTACCTTTCACCAAAAAATAATAATGAAATAAGTGGCTCCCGAGACAAAACCAAGGTGGTTTCTCCAAAATTTGAGGAAAATTAATGATTTTTAACCAGTTGTGTGGCTTGAACCAATTAATTTTGACGTGTCTCAAATTTCAAAGTACTACACAATAATGGTAAGGTAAAGATTCCAAATTTCTAAATAATTGTTTATGTAAGAAAGCTTACAGTATACAATAGAAAACCAAAATTTTATAATTTCTTGAATAAATTTCATTAATTGAATATCTTAAAAAATAGTAATCATAAATAAGTGAAATGAACTATACTTGATTTCAATTCCCACAAAATTTTTTATTTGAGGTGTCAACTATAATCTATCTACGTATTCAACCTCTAATAATATCTCCAAAGTAGATTAAAAAAAACTCAACTCTTATAAAAAAAAAGTAGGAGGGCTAACTCCTTTATTCCTTCTTTCCATTTATAAAGAAAGATAGTAGAGTTTCCTTTCTAGTTAAAATTAAATCTCTCAATCATAATTACATTTTAATTATAACAAAATTGCTGAAGTTTTTCACCGCTGAAGGACAAACTACCATCTAAAAAACCTTTTTGCGATGATAATAATTTGTCGCATAAATAGTTGCAAAAGCCTGGTCAAAAAATTTTATTTGTGATTTTTTCATTAAATTGTTGCCCAAAATTGTTTGCTCCAATCAGAAATCTGTCATAAAAAGGAGTACTAAGGATAAAGGAAATTTTCACAAATGATATATTGTGACGTTGTTCTTTCGTGGCTAAACATTATTAGCTTTGTTAATGTATATGTAGGTAATAAGTTTTAGAGACGATTTGGTTTTCGTAGCAAAATATATTTAAATATGTTTCGTGAATGCAACTAAAGTTTACTAGAGATGTTTTCTGAAACGTAGCTAAAAAGATTTGATGACAATTTTGTAACTGTAGCTAAAAAGTTTTGGTGACGAACTTTTATTTTTACTTTCAATTTTTATTTAATTATAATAATTAATAACATTTTTAATACATATTATTGTTTGTAACATTGTTTGAAATATAATTAACATTGTTTGAATTATTGTTGGTAACATTTTTTAATTATAATTAAGTAAAAGTAAATAAAAATACAACTAAATAAAAAGTAAAAGGATTTTATATAAAAAATAAAATGTAATTAAATTTTAATTACAAAAACCAAAAATTTTAATACAAACAAAGAGTCCTCCTTATCGTCACTACTATTGATATGCTTTGACCTAAGTAATTATTTGACCATCATTTTAAGCATGGTCAACTGTCGTTCATTACGTTCTAATTTTGTTTATTACGTTCTAATTTTTCTTTAGTACGATCTAATTTCTCTTCATTATATTGTAATTTATCCTTAAGCGACTAGTTCTCTTCTTGAAGCGTCGTTATATATGTTGGTCATGATGAGGAAGAACCAATTGGTTTAGGGCTAAACCCAAGACCTTTGATGTAGCCTGATTTTGTATTAAGGACGTTGTTGCAAATGTCATCTATATTTGGCTCATTTCCGTCAGATGTTGATCTTTGCAATAATTCGTGCATCTTATTCTATTTTTTACACAAAATTAATATTTTTATTAAAATATAATTAGTAAGTACATCATAAATAAATAAACTTTAAAATGAAACCAAATTTTATACTTACATAGTTATTCTACGCTTCTTCAAATGTCCAACCTTCACCTTCTTTGTAGTGTGTTAGTTTATAGAATGTGATCTTATCACAGTCTTGTCCATGTAGTTCCTTCTCACTCTGTGTTATGAACAAAATAAAAACACAATAAATAATATTGTATTTGTTGTTATAAGTATGACTTATAACTAAAAAACTTACATATTCAGTTCATATGACAACAAATGATTTGGAGCTAATGTTATGAGGAGTCTTCATTTTTACCCTATTAGCCTTGACTTTCTCACACTTTTCTTAAAAAAAGAAATATTAATTAAATTTTGTAACAATATTAATGGAAGCAAATGTGAAGAGAAAGAAGACAAACCTTAACACTAGTAGATGCCTAATAATCATACATTTGACTCTAATTTTCTTGAGACATTCGTTCAGGAACATGTCTCCTTGCCTCCTTTTTGGAAGAAAAAGGTTTATAGAATTTATGCAGTCGATAACGCTGGACCTTGGGCTTTTGTTTCAACAGTGAGGTTACACAGCTTAAAACTTTAGGCTTGTTGATATCAACGAAATAGAGTTTCATCTATAAAAAACAAGTAAAAGTGAAATTAATACTTAAATAAGTAAAAAAAATTGCATATAATTAACTGAATTGAAAATTTACCGAAACTTTGTCCAAGCGTTCTCTATCAAGTTGTCTTGCTTTAACTACTCCACATGTTGAAGGCAAGGCAATTCAGTCCTCACAATGACCCCTAACTCACTAGATAATTTTGTCGATTGAATCTTGTCAATAGGACGACCTTGTGAGGTATCAATATAAATAGACAACTTGCTATTCATTACAATATTTGTGCGTAGCAACTGAGAACTTTTCATGATACCTCTAGTTCTTTTTCTGATACCACAGGCAAAAAAAAAAGATAAAATAAAACACATTAAACATGTAAATATATATTTCAACAGAAGTATAATTATGGGTGGTAAAGATTAACAAACCTGAAGATCCCTCAGCACTAGTTGATGTAGATAGAGGTTGTTGCTGACTTACTTCATTGGTGGATGAAGTCAGTAGTTGTTGTTGGATAAGGTCGAACTGATCTGGCTTTTGTAGGGGAGGAGCAATTTCGACAGTTGCCACCTTCTTTCCTTTGTTTCTACTAAGTGCCATTAATATTTAATAGTTATAACTCAGATATCAATATTTCACATTAATTAACATAAACATTAACATTCCGCAAAAACATAACTCAAAGATGAACATTCCACATAATTTATGTCTAATAGGTAATGCATCATTGATCAAGTCAATTAACATGTCAAAAGACTTGTTACTCCATTTATTATAGACCTTCAAATGCAATAACTTCATAACAAAAGATAGCTATGAGTAATTTGAGCACCCTGGATATAATTCTTCTTGAGCAACTTTCAATAACTTCCTAACATAATCTTTTATAATATTACCAATTATGTTAGGCATATTTGTTTCATTTATAGTCTCCATATAATTCCCATAATAGTTTAACATCACGCCAATCTTATCATCACCATCATCATTAGCATCACAATCATCTACATCATTATTGTTAATATCATCATAACTTGTACAAACAATTCTAGTACAACTTGCTTCCTTACGATTGCCATGATAAAGCCATAAAGTATAGAAATTATCTATGCCTCAAATTAGCAAGTGATTATATACCACATCTTGACTTTGAAAATTGGCATTTAAGCAATCGATGCAAGGAAAATGAATACGACATTCATCACCCATTTAATGTTGTACAAATTGCATAAAATTCTTAACTCCTTCTACATTTTCAGTGGACCTTTGAGACATCCAACTTTTATCCATATAGCTATATAATAAAAAGTAAGTAACTGAATTATTGAATGCAATCCTCGTTCAATTTTACGTGACAATAAAAATTACTACTAATTAGAAAAGGTCTTCTCATTGTTACTCCTACGTATATGACGTTGTTTACACTTGTGAATTAAGAAAGGGTCTTCTCGCTATCACTCCTAGGTTTGTGGAATTTTTCACCGATTAGTCTCATCGGAGCTGCATCACCTGTTTTCAACCTATATACCATCCTACAGGTTTATTATGCACGAAATTCATATTAATTTTACATTATAATAAAAGTTACTACTAATTAGAGTATTTTTTTATTGAATTTCATTCACAAAGATCGAAAGCAAAGAAACACTAAGGTATATAGCGTTGTTTGCACCTGTGAATCAAGAAAGAGTCTTCTCGCTTCGGTTCCTAGGCTTGTAGAATTTTTCACTGATAAGCCTCATCAGAGCTGCATCACTGGTTTCTAGCCTATATACCATCCTACGAGTTTATTATGCATTAAAGTCATATCAATTTTGCGTGATCGAAAGCAAATAAACGCTAAGATAAGTGGCGTTGTTTACACCTATGAATCAAGAGTCTTCTCTCTTCGTCTCCTAGGGTTGTGGAATTTTTCACCGATAAGCCTCATCAGAGCTGCATCACCAGTTTATAGTCTATATACCATCCTACAGTTTTATTATGCATTAAATTCATATCAATTTTACGTGATAATAAAAGTTATTACTAATTAAAATATTTTTATTGAAGTTAGTTCATAAAGATCAAAAGTAAAGAAACACTAAGATACGTGGCGTTATTTACACCTGTGAATCGAGAAAGAGTCTTCTCGCTTTTGCTCCTAGTCTTGTGGAATTTTTCACCGAGATGCCTCATCGAAGCTGTATCATCGGTTTCCAGCCTATATACCATCGTATGGGTTTATTATACATTAAATTCATATCAATTTTATGTGACAATAAAAGTTAATACTAATTAGAGTTTTTTAATTGAAGTTCGTTCATACCACATCCAAGTATTACTGATTGAACTACCCTAAATAGAATAGTTCATAAATAGCATCAAAATATAGTAATTCCCATAAAAGATACTTTGGCAATCTTAAGTTTAAGGATAAATTATACATCATCATAATGACGAAATTCATAAACAAATAAGTAATGCTCTATTAGGATCCTCACAATCTGATTAGTTCAGTGAACTTATTCTCTAATAAGAACCCACATGTCTATTTAAATATCTTCATACTTTAATTTATAAGATCAATTAATTTATTTATAAGGAAAAATATAATGTGTGCTAGTTTTATTGCTTTATCAATATTCTATCTTCATAAAACTATAACTATGAATATACATATATGCAAATTAAATCTCATAATTATTATCTAATTATAATTTTTATTGCAAAAGTAATTATTCTAAGGATTTTACCTTTATTATTAAATCATCATACGTAATTAACAAAATAAAAAATATAAAGAATGCCTTAGTTAATTAAAATAATAATTTCAAATATAAAATTACATCCAATTAATTGGTTGCAAGGCATAAAATCATAATCTTTTACTTGCACTAAAACTAATCACCTACATAGCTAATATCATAACCATCCGTATATTGATTATTTCTCTTGTAAGACAACAGTTAGTAAGAGAATTTGCAAGGTTCTTTTCAGTGAGAACTCACTCTAATGCTATGTCTTTCTACTCCACTATCTCTATTAAGTGAAACTTCTTGAGTACATGTTTTAACTATTAATGATACCTTTGTTCTTTTGCTTGTGCAATGGCACAATCATTGCCATAGTATAATACTATTGGCTCAACAATGCTAGGAACTACTCTAAGTTTTGTAATGAACTTCTTGATCTAAAGTGCTTTATTTTCCATCTCTAACACTGATGGTTTGATATTAGGAACTCTTCCAACTTACCATAACACCATTCAGAATGAAGATGTACGTTATTTATGATCTACTATCATCTGGATGAGACTAAAAAATAACATTTTAATATCCCTAAACTCTTAGTTCAGGTCCTCTATAGACATGGAAAACATCTTTAGTCCCTCTTAATTACTTTAAGATGTTGTCTATAACCATCAAATGACCATTACTAGGATTGGCTTAAGATATGCTCAAATCATAAGAGGCATCTGGTCTAGTACATAGTATTGTATATATTATTGGTCCAGTAACTAAAGCATATGAAACATAATCTATTGTATCGCTCTTTTTGTTTCATTATAAAATTACTCTATAAGAGAGAAATTTCATAGGAATAGGTAAGAATAGCCTTTGGAATTCTCCATTTTAAACCTTTTTAACATTTTGTATATGTACGTGGCTTTGGATAAGACAAGTAACCTCTTTGTTCTATTTCCATAGATCCTTAATACTAGAGTATATGTAACTTCTCCCACATCCTTCATAAAGAATTTCTTAGACAACCAAATATTTACATATTTAAGCATTATTATGCCATTTTCAAGTAGCAATATGTCATCCATATATAATAGTAGGAAAATGATTACGCTCCCACTAACCTTTTTATAGATACATATACCATTCATTTTTTTATAAAGTTAAACTCTTTTATTTTCTCATTAAAATGGAAGTTCTAACTCTATGAAGTTTGCTTAAGTCCATAAATAGACTTGTGCAATAGACATACTTGAGAGGAAATATCTTGGATTCAAAACCTTCAAGTTATATCATATAAATATACTTAATCAAATTCCTATTGGAAAATATTGTTTTAACATCCATCTTCCAGATTTCATAATCATCATATGCGACTATAGACAATAAGATTTTTATGGACTTAAGCATAGTTGATAGAGAAAAGGTTTCATCAAAATCAACTCCCTTTTTTGTAACCTTAAACACTTAGCCTTACTCTGTATGCATGTATATTACAATCCATAACAACTTTTTCTCTTAAACCCAGTTACATATAATAGGTACAATACCATCAGAAGCATCACTAAAAACCATACTTGGTTAGTGTAAATCGATTCTATTTTAGATCTAATGGCTTGGTACTATTTTACATAATGAATATAAGACATTATTTCTTATAAAGTAATAAGTTCGCCATCTATTAGCGATAAATTGCCTTCCCAATTTTTAATATGTAGATCTAATGTAGTGAGTGTGTGAGAGGCAATATGTTTCTTGATACTTTATACATCATAACTATCAACTTATGGTTCTCTTTCCATCTGGATGTAAATTTATAGTTCTTAAACTTTTCTAAGAGCTACCTCACTCCTACTACTTTCCTTAAGATACAAAAACCTTTTACTTAAGAGGATGGTACCATTAATATTCTATACTTTCTTTTGGATACCCTAGAAATTTACATTTATCTTAGTTGAAAGCTTATCAAATTTTGTATGCTTCACATAAGCTTCACATCCCTATATCCTTAGGTGTTCTTTGTTTACAATAATGATCTCCCTAATCCAAAAAAAAATTCTTAGCTGTCAATTCATACTTGTCCATTATAGAGCCCCTTGTGTAGTCTGTTGTTTCTTTCACTCTATAATATATAAATGCTATATATGAAAGTTGTTCTTAGAAAATAAGCATTATGTTTCTTTCTCCTTACTGACTCACTAGTCCATTTAACAATATTCAGAAATTTTCTCTCTCCAAAGTAAAGTTGCAATAATAACTTGATTCTAGACTAAAGAATATGTAATAAAACATACTAGAATAAAAGATATGCATTATTTTCAAGTAAAAGCTAGAAAAGTAATCAGGGAGGGTCTTAGAAACCGCAACATCTATTCCTTGTCTTCAAACTTTGCTTGACTACAAACCAACTAATTAAAGAGGTTTAGGGATTAATGATTGAGCTTGTTGGACCCCAAACTTTGATTGGAAGTTAAAATTATTAAATGAGGAATCGGTAGTGAATGTAGTAAGTTGTGTTATATGTTTTACAATGATATTTGGAGGTTAATGC
>JANIPN010000218.1:54923443-54935972 GCA_027478595.1 Erythroxylum anguifugum
AATAACTTTTCTGTCCGACATCCGATTGACCTGATTCTTGAGGCATCGGATTCGTGGAATATTTAATTTCATTTTATAAGAAATTGGGAATTTTTGGACGGGAAATTGACGTGGGTCCGGGTAATGGTTCTTTGGTCACTGTTTTATTTATTTTTGGATCTAGAGAGGCTCGAATTGAGTAATTTCGGTGCCGTTAGATTTCTAACTTTTTGATGGAATTTTTGTGATGAAAATTTTGGATTAAGGCCGGGAATATCATGAACATGAATTGTACACCTTTTAATTGTTACATGTGCATCATTAACTAGTTCTGATTGGACAATTCGTAATGGTTATATTCTCTGATTATTATAGAGGCACATTTGGAGCGTCGACCGATCGACGTTGCAGAGACTTCTCGGCATTAGCTCTGAAGTTCTAGGTGAGTAACCTAGGTGGTTCTTTCAATTATCATATGTCTAATGTGGGGACTAATGGTGTAATTAGTGATTGTGTTTGTTTATGACTGGGTTCCGGACACGAATGGTCCGATGAATTGGGATAATTGACATAGAAGTGTTTTTGATGTGCTACTTGTGAATTGTTTGCTATTCCTGTGACCATTGCTTGCCTCAGATATGATAGACTATTTCTTGATTGTGATATATTGACTGTGAAATATTAGGCATATGCATTTCATACACAAATGCATGAACGGATAATAATAGTTGTGACCAAAGTCGCCACTGATACTAAAAAAGAGCCTCGAGCTCGAAGGGAGATAGTGCATACCCAGAGGGCTCTCCTACTCCCTAGACGCGTCTACTGCCTACTGTTTACTGTTTAAGCGCTCGGTCACAACACTATAATAAAATGGAAAAGTGTCACATATGCATTGCATACACATTTTGATTGAATACAATAAATGGGAAAAAGGCAAAAGTGCCTTATACGATAAGGGGGCGCTACAGTTATCCCATTTTCTCCTATTGATCTCACATGTATCAAATCGTTAGGGTTCTAACCCTTTGGATGGAAACGGGATGTTACGTTAAAAGTAGGTGTTTGATCAAGACTAAAGCAACTGAATGTAAGTAGGAATGAAGTTGCATTTATGGTGTAACTAGAAGTGGTAAGGTTGGAGAAGGATTCTGTGTGAACTTTGGATTAGTAGAAAGAGTTTAGGACTTTGGGTTAAGAATGGGTAAATGATGTGTAGGATTTTGAAAGGAAGAGGAAAAAGAAATGGTGAAGCTAAACTAGGAATTATAGTTAGACACTAATATATAAAATTGTCTAAAAATGTCACATGTCCAAAGATGAAAATGTTTGATGTGGACAACTCAAGGCACCTAAAGGTCTCATCATAATTCAAATCTTCTAGTGAAGAAAAACCTTATGCAACCAAGTGAAATTTATGAAGTTTTATTGTGCTGTCAACTTTATTCTTTAACTCTATGCTCATTTAATTCTAATAACATTCACACATGGTGATAATAAAGTAACAAATGACTAGATATTATTTTTCATCAAGGCATTATACTCAGATTATATGGAATCCTTCCAATTGGAAGCCTATGTAGAAGAAGTTAGCTTAACTTGATTATTAGAAGAGGATAGGATCATTATAAGGAATAAGGTAAAATGTTTTGACTTAGCAGTACCTTCTTTAGCTTGATAGTCATAAGGTGAATAATTTTAATATTCTTCTATTAAGGTATATAGCTTGGCTTAATTAAAGGCTTATTGGTTGGACAGAATGAAGTGGCTAAGGAAGGCACAAAGACATTAAAGGTTTTATGGGCTTGTTGTAGGTTAGTTAAAGAGTGAGTAGAAAAGGAGTTTTGTCATTTGGGATTTTAAAAATAGGTGTTTGATCAAGACTAAAGCAACTGAATGTAAGTAGGAATGAAGTGGCATTTATGGTGTAACTAGAAGTGGTAAGGTTGGAGAAGGATTCTGTGTGAACTTTGGATTAGTAGAAAGAGTTGAGGACTTTGGGTTAAGAATGGGTAAATGATGTGTAGGATTTTAAAAGGTAGAGAAAAAAGAAATGGTGAAGCTAAACTAGGAATTATAGTTAGACACTAATATATAAAATTGTCTAAAAATGTCACATGTCCAAAGATGAAAATGTTTGATGTGGACAACTCAAGGCACCTATATCCCTTATGTTGGTCTACATAACCTAAGAAAATGTAACAATGTGAACTAGGCTTAAGTTTATTAAGAATATAACTGGTAATATGATAACACAAGAAACCAAAAAATCTAAACATGGATAAATCAAGTGTGGATTGAAAAAGAACTTCATAAGGCTCAAAAAAATTGATAAAAGATTGAGGAATTTTATTCACCCTATAAATAGCAGTAAATAATGCCTCAACCTAAAATTGAGGAGGCAAGTTTATACAACATTAAGAAAAGTTATATGCATATGATCAATTTGGCCATTTTGTTATGGTATTTGCAGATAAGAAAATCATGCTAAACTCTCAGTTTCTTGAAAATATTTCTTAAATTTATTATTTCAGAATTCATTGCCACTTTCACATTGAAACTTTTTAATTTTAAAAGGAAGTTGATGCCCAATCTTAGTTTTACATTTAAGAAATTTGTAAAGACATCAAATTTACATTTTAAAGGATAAATCCAATGATATTTACTAAAATCATTAAGCAATAAAACATAATATTTAAAACCTGATAATGAAGAAACATTTTCAAACATCAAAATGAATAATTTCTAATGGAAAACTAATTTTATGGAAAGAATCTTAAAAAGAAAGTTTCGCATAATTTCCCAATTAACAAGCATGACAAAAAACATCTAATTTTCCTATACTAATAGAAATATTATTTTTTTGTAAGAAAACAAAACAAAACTTGAAATCCAAGATGTGCTAGCCATTGATGCCACAAATTTGAAGGAATATGTGAATAAAACAATGTGTTGGGCTTGGAAAAGAAAACATCATTAGTTTAGAAGGGATACAATGGATTAAAATTATTGCAACCAATGTATGCTTTCTATGTTTAAGAATCCTTTATAAAAAAAAAAAGCCAAATGACTCAAAATCTAGACAAAGAAATGATCAAAAACAAACCTTTGAATAGAAATTAAATGTTTACACAATTGAGGAAAAACTAAAACATGACCTTAAAAAAAAGGCAATTTTAGTTTTGAAAATTTTATGCCCAGTGTGCATAATTATAAGATGAATACCATCTCCAATAAGAACTTTATCACTACCATGATATGGTCACAATGTTGCTATCATATAGGATTTGATTGTTGCCATGGTAAAGAAAAGAAATTAAAAAGTAGAAGAAACAAACAACCAAAAACCCAAAATAAATGAAACTTTTACTGCTATGATACTATAAAGATTTAATGAAGTGGATCCCCCAAAACATAGGAGTTATTCACATATTTATATTAGATAAAAATAATATACATCATTTGCTAGAGAAAAATTCTCTATTATGATATATATGTCCTATATTAGACAATTATAACTAATAATACATATTTCTTTTATAAATGAGCTAACACTTCTTGCCTATCCTTTATACACTACTTTTATAGATCTCTCAACTCATTCTTATGAATATTGTTAGAAGTTGGATATGTGTGCAATTATAATGGTTGCAATGAGCTAATTTTAAAATAGTTTAAGAGAAACGTCAAGAACATGTTCATGTTACATAATAAGATACAATTTACATTTATGCTTATTATGTTTTATGCATTGATCATATTTAAAAAATTAAGTAATCTTTACTTTTGATAAATTAAATGAAAAATTCCATTCTTGTTCTACCGTGCAAAGGATTGGATCTTGCCTTAATCTTTTAACAAGACTTCGGTTGCTCTATAATGTCCTAAAATGCTACATTTAAGCCACGTAAATACTACATAGCAATGGTACTTTTTATGCTAAAGATACTTTGAGCTAGTAGACTTTATGTATGAGATTGTTCACACCACATCCTAGTAATATATTTTAAATATGATTAAAAAAATAAAACCAAAACTTTGATTATAAACCATTTTCAACTTTCCAGTTAAATAAAAACGGTAATAAGAAGAATGAATAAAAGTACATGCTAAAAAGCATTTACATGTTAGAAGCTAACTTACCCCTAACTTACCCTTACAAATAACAAAATTGGAAGGATATCAAAAAAAAAAGAAGAAGAAGAACATTACATGCATATATTGAAATTAGTGAAAAAATAGGAGGGATTTGATATTAAGATTTTGGGTGGTTGGATATAATTTTTAGCGTTTTAATGACATGTTCTCTATTTCACTAAAATATAGTTTGTTTATATTTTCCACCAAATAAAATTAACAAGTTTTATACAATTAATAATTAAAAAATCCAAATATTTTTTATGTAATTTCATTATTCTAATTTAGATTATATGACTTAACAATAGTGTCATAAATAATATTGATTTTGGTTTCTTAATTTGCTTTTCTTACCATTTAGGTTAAGGATTGACCTAACCATTTAGAAATAATTCAAATCATAATAAAGCATTGTCCTTATAAAAAGAATAATTCTTATTCTTTATGATAAACCTAATTACATTCAAATCTAAACAAAAATAGAAATGATGTTTCTAGTAAATTATTAGGACATGATAATATTTATTTGTTCAATTAATAGGTCGGACAAAGCTAAACTATAAGTTTTTACAATTAATATAGTAAGTACTTTTTTTTTTGAGGAAAATATAGTAAGTACTTTTACTCCATTGTCATCTTATATGTTTATTTTGTTTATTCTTTTGTTAATATTTGTACATTATTAACAATCTATTCGTTGTTAACATCTTCATATTATTAATGATCTACTCCTTACTAACATCACTTGCTTATGATATCAACTATTTTTCACAATAGTTGTCTAGCAATCATTTGGACTTACCGTAGGCATTTCCCCCAACGTGCGGTAGAAGAAGGGGCTCGGGAAGCGCCAGCGTCGTCGTCTAGCTCGCTCCCCTGACTTTCCGAATCGAGTAGCTTCTGGGTGGGTTACGAAAGTATCGACTAGTTATGCCCTAATTTGGAGTCTCCCCCTTCGCCTATGCGCAACCGGTTCAAATGTCCCAGTTTGGCTTTATTTTGTATTCTTTTGTTTGCGTCAAAACACACGCATGAGTTGGGTTTTGAGAGTTTGGTATTCTTACCAAGGTTGAGAGACTTTGTATCATTTTTTTCTATTTATTCAATACAATTTACATTCTCAAGAAAAAAAAACTATTTTTCACAATAAAAATATAATTGGTATTAATTTTACGACATCAATATCCTGTCTTAATAAACTTATAATGACAAAAAATTTTAAGAATAATACTCAAATGTAATTTGAATGTTATTATCATGATTACATTATAATTTCATTTAATCATTGATAGCTTCAATTATTTTATTTTTGAAATAAAAGATTAAATATGATTAATAAGATATAATTAAATATTAGGATAAAAAAAAGATATAATTAAATATCATACACTAGCACCTCCCTGGCAACTTTTCTCATCGCCCCTGGCATTAACGCTACGACTACCAACGTTAACAAGCTATTTATGTTGCTGGATCTATCAGGACCAGCAACAATGTTTTCTTTATCACTTCCAACATTTTTGACATTACATTTTTGCTAGAAATAATGTCAATTTCCGTGACGTTGACAAATGCTAAGAGCAGGAATTTGGAATTCAAAATTAGGTCTAGAATCTGTAGAGAAGCAATAGACATGGCTGAGTTTCCATGAGGAGATGCAATGCCAAAAAGGATGGTGGTGGACAAGTGATGATGGAAAGAAGAATGGCAGTAGAGCGACAGGCAAGAATGCAATAGAGAAGCTAAGTTATTTTGTTTCTGCCTTTTTCGATGGTCTTGACTTGCTCTTGGGCACATATGTGTCCATATATTCTGGGACACACTGGTGTTTCTTTTACAACCTTCCTTTTGGTTTTCTAACAGTTACCAAAGTCACCAATCTTTTAATTTGACTCTGGCTGCACCGCGTAAAATAGTCGCATCTAATTTGGTTTAAAGTTTGTTTGTTCATGAATCGATTTATTGAAGAATAGAATCACTGACGAGATAAAAGGTTGCATAAAAATAGTTTATTCACAAATCATCCGCTCATTCTAAATAATGACTTAACCAAATTTCAAGAGAACTTGGGAGGATTCAAATTATTGATTTAAGGGTTGGTTGATAATTTATTAATAAAATAGAATGGAATGGAATATTATTCTATCATTTAGGAGGAGAGTTTATAATAGAATGAGATGGAAGAGAAGAGTTTCATATTACATCTCAGTTTATCCTAAACAGTAAAAATAAAAAAGAGTTTAAGATGAAATGTAAAATGATAAACAACTTTACAATATACTATATTATAAACCCTTCAACCAAATAACATTTCACTATATTACTTTATGAACTCTTTCATCCCTTCTAAACAGCAATTTTTTAATATTACATCCATTTACGTTTCCATTTAATTAAAAACTTTACGTTCAACCAAACATAACCTAAACGAGAAGATAGCTTCCCAATCTAACTCTATTTCTAACTTTTAAGAATGTACAACTTGGCAACAACCATGTAACTGAAAGGTATTTGTTTTGATGGTTAAAAGTTATAGCATAAAACCTAAATATTTCTAGTGCAAAATCTTACTTGAAATCAACTTATAGGATCGAAATCAGAAGATGGACTGTTATATCACGTCAACATTTCTTATCCACATCCTAACGCCTTCCCAGATCATAATCATCCAACACATCATTCTATCCTTAATTATAGTTCTGTAAATACTCCTCTACTTCCCTTGTCCATTTTTGGTTAGGCTTCATATAAAGGCTATATCACCTTAAATTATAGTCTCATCATTGTTTCTTTAAAAGAAACGCCACTAATTAAGACATTAAAACAACAGTAAATTTGCCTGATCTTTCGAGCAATAAATGCCACAATGCAATATTAGCAACAAGAACTGGAAAATAACAAACTTTCTTCTGTTGCCTTGAATCTTTATGAACAGTTTACATCAGTTAAATGAATGTAAAAAGCAAGGGAATCAGGGATAAAAGTTGAACAGAATTGATGAAAGAATATTTATGCGGATACCAGCAGTGCAATACAGATTTCTGTCCTTTTCCAAGAAGAAAATGACCCCAACCTTTTATTCCACATATATATATGGCAATAAATGCCAGTTATAGTAAACAAGAAAAATTAAAAGAAAATTAAAATTACTTGTCTTAAGCAACTTATCAACCTTAGTACCCCGAGCCAAATTGTGAGGTTAACTTACAACATACTGTCCGTTCTAGCAGGCAGCCTGCGGAAGAAGTTGATGGGCACCGACGGTATCCTGTACCGGAATCTTGGATGCCTCATAACAAAGAAACCAGCGAAGGCTGCAATAACCTGAAATGGGGTAACAAAGAAAACCAGGGCAGCCACAAGGCAGAATAAAATGAATATTGCTGAAGCACGTGGATCTCGCCAACTTAGCAGTGCATGAAATCGCTCCCCTTGTGTTGCTATATCACCAACAACAGTCTGGATCCTACCAGCAACACTTCGTAAGCGGTCATACCTCGCCCTCACCAGCTCCGGGCTCTTGCTTGTTGGGAAGGTATCAAATTCCTCATCAAGCTCATCAGGATACACTACCTCTGCTTGTGAAACTTTTGTATTCATATGGGGAGGATACTTTGGCCGATAACGATAATTCCATATTCCTATTAGAAACATGTATAGGAAAACTGTGGGCAGTATAAGTTCTGGGAAGCAAACAAGCATAAGATAGAGCACATGAACAAGCACCGTAGTGATAGGATTCTTCCACATGCAAATATCTGCAAACCATTTTCCTGCAGCAAATAAACCTGAGAACACTGTCATTAGTCGGAAGAAATTTGCTTTACTTCGGCGCATGCTCCAAAGATGTGAATCTACATCCGACATATACTCCACCACCTCTTTGCGAAGTGGAGGTTCTGCCCGACCTAGTCTCATTGCCACTATGTTCACAGCCTGGTGACGAAGCATGTCCAGTTGCATTACACTAAAGGGCCTTACATAGTGCATTTTAGGTAAGAGTGGCCGTGAATACTGACAAAGCAGGTTTGCGAAAGATGTACATGTAAATCTTATAGCCAAATGCAATTCTCCCATCTTTTTAACACCAGTAGGATGAAGAACAAGCAAGGGATAAGAGTGCGTATAAATACGTCCAGTTTCAAGAGTAGAGATGCGAATCCGGACCTTCCCAATTTTCATGTCCTTACCATTTGAACCTTTTTCTCCAAGCTGGCAGTTGTCAAATACGCCAACTGTAAGAACTGTAGCTGGGTCGAAAACCTCCCAGGTGTACTGTTCATTATACTTCGGACAGAGGTTATCAATGATGGTACGTGTCCGGACCCATTTGTGGCCATACTTTGCTACACAATATGTATCCGATGTGCCCCTCCCAGCTCGAGTTTTCATAGGATGCAGTCCTATAGCATTTAAAATACCAAGTTCCAATAGGCCCATTGCTGGCCTCCAAAGCTGCTTTGCGGTGGGACGGAGATCACTACTATAATTTGTGGACTCGTCAAGAACATGGTATCCTCCATCTAGACTGACTCGAAGATGTATACGGCTTGAGAACTTTTCTTTCTTCAATTGATCTACATCCACAGCAACCGGCTTCTCCAGGTTAAACCAACGAGAATGAATGATCCGATCATCAGCACGCTTCTCCACCGAGCTCAAAGGAATAATAACCCTCCCTATTATCTCATCCTTTCCTGGACCAACACGATCCTCAACTGAAAGAACTAGATGATCTTCAAAAGGTTCAGAAGCAACAAATAGAAGATCCTCATTCCACAGGGCATTAAAAGTTTGAGCCTTACATGTCTTTGTTTTCAGTACCTGGTGCCCTATTTGAGCCTTGACATACACATCTGGGAACCGATTTTTCTCTGTTGGAACCAAATCTTGAGCCTCAACAATATTAACACGCACATACCACAAGCGTGGTGCATGATAAACCTTTGAACGTATCATTGTGGTGGCAGAAGGTGTGCTATCTACAGGCATAGCCGCATCAGAATGCCATGCATCTGAAAAGGCCTCATCAGCTTGGGTGCCAATCCAGACTGCAAGCATCAGTTCACCCTTAACTTTTTCTCCCTTTTTATCCTCAAGTCTATACCACTCCGGAGCTAGAGGACTATCAGGTGGGACTCTCAATGGAACCTCATTAATGTCAAATCTTACAATGCCCACAAAATCATCTTTAACAAG
This sequence comes from Erythroxylum anguifugum, assembly GCA_027478595.1. NCBI lineage: Eukaryota > Viridiplantae > Streptophyta > Magnoliopsida > Malpighiales > Erythroxylaceae > Erythroxylum > Erythroxylum anguifugum. Next base: position 54,932,759 of record JANIPN010000218.1, read on the forward strand.
ATCCTTGTCCTTAACCACAACTTCTAAAACAGAAGCTTGCATCCGTTCCCTTGAAAAGGCAAACACCTGGTTCCAATCAGGATTCTGCTTTTTTTCAAAATGCTTTGTAATTCCTTTGTAGTTACCAATTCTCACCTCGACAAATGGATCAATACTTCCCGTAACATCCATGGCTGGAAGGTCACGAGCTTTAACTACCCTTACATAAAGAAAATACATCCTCTCTACAAGATCATATGTGCTTGCTGTCTTGTCCCGATGAATGACACGACCCCCAATAACTTTACCGCCACCAAGAAACGGGCTTGTTTCTTTAAGCGCAAAGTCAACAGGCTGTGATGGAGATCCAGAATACATGCGAACTAATTTTGGAGGCTGCGGTTCATGTACCATCTCATCTGCTATATACTTAGGTACATGATGTGTAACATTAGGAGGAGGTGACTCATGTTCTTGCTGTTGTTCAGTGCGACTTGGGTTAGGGAGATGATGAAAGGTATGTCGGCGAACTCTCTCATGAGTTTCTGTACTTGTGACAGGGTGAACTCTCTGAGAATGCCCATGAGCTAAGCCTGGACCTGCAGTTGGCAAGGATTCATCCACAGTATTTGACGATTTTAGGGACAAGTCATCAGTGATATAAACTTTCAGGCCAAGCTCTCCTCTAACATGAGAGAAAATGCTACGCTTTTCCAGAGGGTAGTGCAGCACAACAGCATCCGAGTAAGGAACAAATGAATTCCCTGTGAGACTAATTTTCCCAAGGAAGGTCCTAGAGTTGGTAGTTCTAACAATATTGTAGACAAAGGCATCAAGAGTGAGATAATGGAGGTTTGAAGCGTCAGAGATGTTGAAGTAGAAACTCTCATTCCAAACAGGATTCAGATCCTTTTCTTTGATGGTGGTGCGGAACTTCTGTCCATCAAAGTAGAGCTCCACAAAGGCACTAGACGAACCCTGCCCATCTTTTGGCAAAAGATTGTGGGCGCCAACTACATCTACACCAAGCTTAAGGTTGCTCATGACCATGGTGATATCAAAGAGGAAGGAGGTGGCCTATTTTAGCAAAAACTTGAAGATCAGAGGTTGGAAGTTAACTACGGATACCTGCAACGAATAATATAATAATCATTACTTCCATGAAAATGCAGTATGGACATGTATCCAAGAAAAATACATTTAGGTTCACTTTTATTTAAGAAACCAATCAATGGGTGTGAAGAAAAACACGGAATTAAAAAAATCACTGAATGAAGTGCTGGAGTAAGTAGAGAGCAAAATGTATTCTTAGATTAGTTCAAGGAAACACCAGCGGATTCATGGTGATATAAAGAAGGATTCATGCTTTTATGGGCAATCTGATTTCTTTCAATCAGCCCAAAATTAGAACCATTTGTGACATCTTAATGTAAACAAAAAGAAATTCAATATAGGAACTCACTTGCACTGGACTACTGACTTTTGTTTTCCTCAAGGAACTCGATCAGCCAAGTTAATAAAAAAAGTACCAAACAGAAGTTCAGAAGTCCTTAATCAAATATAGATCAGATTTTAAAATACACAACTCTTTTTAAACAGCTAATTGAAAGTCCTTAAAGCACCTTTACTGATAACATTGAAATGCAGAAAATTGATGGAAAGCCGAAATCCTAGTAGAAGAGACTGAGACAAGAAAACATGTCAACACATTATAAACATTGCATGTGCGACAATGTAAGAGTCAATCCTAGAAAGCTGTGAAAACGTTAAAATAAATTTTAAAAAAAAAAACCATACACTGCAGACGATAAAAAAGAAGAAGAAAAGTTGTATACTGTCACAGATAGAGATCCTAAAAGTGCGCTCAAGATACATGAGCTTATTATACAGAGGATTCCACGGCCCATACTATTCTATACCGGAAGCCATGTGGATATTTAAGTTGACTCTTTGTATGATCCTTAAGGTCCAAGCGAAAGTTGCAAAAATAAATCTAAAACATTTCAGAGACTTCAAATTCATGAAAAATCAAAACTCTAGTTTAACGTCAGATTCAAAACTATACTTTCCTCGATTTTCTTCCTCAAAACGTTCAATGCAACACCAGAGATATACTCAGGAAAGGAGAACAAACGTTCATAAAGGACCTCTTTTTACAGAAAAAGAAACCGAAAACGTTAATTAGGAAAAGACAAGATTTACAGTTTCACCCAGAAACTTACATCCCCAGGGATTAACTAACAATGAGAAACAGATCAAAGAAGAAACGCTAAAGCCAACAAAGAGAATGAAAGTGCTCACCGTTCTTCTTCTTCTTCTTTCCTTCTTTAGCAGAAATCATCACAAACGGACATTTTCAGGATAGCAGGAGCTCCTAGAACCAACAATCTCATCTTCTTCCTCCCGTTGCTTCAAGGGTGCAACTGCAACATTTAATAACAAATCAGATAATGAAAGAGAGAGCTATGGCAATGAATACAGGACACGGTTGACGAGGAAAAAGAGAGAGAAACACAATGATGTCATGTACAGTACTACAGTGGGCTGGAATTTAAAGCCTGCAAGAACTCAGCAAGTGGTCGTTGTTGGCAGTAATGCTTTTGTTGCTTATTACAAATATTGTCCTCTTCAGTAGAGCAAAACTTGGTTCTGTTCTCTAGTTTCGAGGACCGCAAGCAAAGTTGGCGAGGAGTAATACAGAGGGGTCGGTTTCATTGTGCTAACGTTGAGCTCTTTGATTGATTTATGGGTGAATAGAGATGTGGTGGTCCCCCAGTCGATTTAACCGCTTCTATCTTTAGATAATAAATGAAATTAAATATAATAAAGGAATGCTCTTAAACGCATACACCAATTCATTTTCGACTATGTTGTTATAATTTTCGATTGATTTATAAAATAGTTGTTAGAACTTGGAAGTATTATAGATAAGATTTTTCGCACTATTTTTTAATTATGCAGAACTTTTAATAAATTAGGGAACATAAATAGATGTTAAAGCTGATGTAAACAAATATAAGAGACATATAACTATCTATACTCCTTAGTAATCTTTTTAGACTTTCTTATTACACGTTTAATAAATAAAATGTCTACACTAATAACCAATGTTTTTAAAATCAGACCGGACATCGAACCGGTCGAAGAAAAGGTTTAAGGTTTAGAGGTTCAACCGGTAGTGAACCGCTATCAAACCGAAATATAATAAATAAGATGAAAATTTTATAAGAATAAA
>JANIPN010000218.1:54969201-54979901 GCA_027478595.1 Erythroxylum anguifugum
TTTTCAGGTAGTTGGAAAACTTACAGAAGGGCAGTACAGATCCATAAGGATTGGAGATGTCAGCTACAATATAAAGAATCTTGTGCATTTGATTATGCACATTAGACCCTTGAGTACTTTGTCTTTAATTGGAGATGTCCTACACCTATTTGGAAGACAAGTTTCACGACTAACCAACCCTGATGATTATGATCTTCCGCAACTGAACCTATCTGTCAAACCTCCTACCTTTACAATCACTGGACTAGGTATTATATCTTCAGATGTATATACTACGACTATTGTTCTTGAAGTAGTAAAGCAGAAGCATGATGAAGACAATGAAGATAAAGTTGATGATATGCTTGCTTCTGTGGGTCACTTGTATACAGAAGTAGAGTATATTCGACAAGATCTCAAGTCACTCTGCACTGAAATGAGAGAAATGTTTTCTGAAGTTATAAAGCATCTAAGGTTATGATCTTCTTGTTCAATAACAAATAGGGGGAGAAAGAAGAAAGTAAAAAAGCAAAAAAAAAATGACAAAAATAGGGTGAGAAAAGAAAACGAAGAAAAGAAAAAAGAAGAGAAGATCAGAAGAAGAAGATAGTGCTTACAATTCTTCAAGTGTATAGAATGTTATAGTGTATATCGTCTTATATGTAATATAATACTTTCTTTCTAACAACACTAATTGATTATTTGTTATCATCAAAAAGGGGGAGATTGTTAAGTAAAAATGACTTCACAATTAATATTTTGATGAAGATCAAATAAAAATAATAGAAGAAAGTAAGATGAAGCTTCGAAGGAGAAAATAAGACGAAGCAGAAATATAAGAAGAAGCACAGAGATGAAAAATTAGGACAAAGCGGAAGTGGAAAGTAAGACGTAAGAAAGTAAAACAAAAATCAAGAAAGTGAGATGGAAGCAGAAGTCAAAGTAAGACGAAGCTAAAGTCAAACTAAGATGCAAGTCGAATATAAGATGAAGCGAAAGCGGAAATTAAGACGCAAAAATAAGATGAAGCATAAGCGAAAAGTAAGACACCAGAAAATAAGACGAAGTGAAGTAAAAAATGGGACAAAAGAGAATAAGACGAAGCAGAAACAAAAAATAAGACGAAGACCCGATACCGCGTCAGATAGTTAATTAGTCTGAGTTAGTTACAAAACTCAATTGAATAATTGTTTCTTTAAAGATCAAAAAATAAGAAGAAAGAAGTGTTTATCTAGAAGCAGTTGAAGATGAAGGCTATAAATACGAGTCGGAGTCGAAGACTGTAGAAGTTAGAGATTTTAAAAATTAGCAAATTCAAAGAGATTGCGAATCATTGTATTCATTGTGCTAAACTCTAGAGCTATATTGTCTGTAACAAAGCTCGAACATCTTTCAATAGAAAGAAGAAAAGTAGAAAACCTGAAGAGGCTAAGTGAAAAGAATACTTGCTGTAAGAGACCTGAAGAGGCTCGGTGAAAAGAATACCTGTATCTTTGAGAAGTATAGTGAAATTTCAGAAAGAATTCTGAGGACTGGACATAGCCCACAGTTTGGGGTGAACCAGTATAAATCTGTTGTGTCAATCCCTACTCTCAACTCTCAACACTTGCACATATTGTTTTATACAAGTACTTGAAAGCGAATTGCAATACTTTGTGAAACTGTTATTCAATAGTTCTGAAAAAGCAGGTTTTCAAAAGAAGTTTTTTTTTTAAAAAAGGGTTTGTATTCAAGAAAAGGATACACAATTCAACCCCCCTTCTTGTGTGTTTTGTATATCGAATATTAAGTCTATACTAACGCGTAATTTACTTCAGAATGGAAAATGAATTTCAAAACTAAAGAGGGACTTTAAGAATGGTTGGTGATGCCATTTTGACTCTTTAATGCACCAAAAACTTTTATAAGAGTGATGAATTAAGTGTTTCGACCATTTATAGGTAGATTTGTGGTGGTATATTTTGATGATATGTTAATATACAACAAAACTAAAGAAGACCACCTATTATATATACAATAAGTTCTATGAGTTTTAAGGTAAGAGAAATTTTATATCAAATTTAAAAAGTGTTATTTCATGTAATCTAAGTCTTTTATTTTTGGGTTTTATTATATCTTACTGTGGAGTGGAGATGGATCTCGAGAAGATTAAGGTCATCCGTGATTGGCCTATTCCAAAGGATGTACACAAGATAAGGAGTTTCCATGGCCTAGAAGCATTCTATAGACAATTTATCTATAATTTCAACACCATAATGGCAGTCATTACTGATTTTATGAAGAAAGGACAATTTAATTGGTCACAGGTGGCAACTAAAGCATTTGAAGAAATCAAGAAAAGGATGATTGAATTTCCTATTTTACAACTTTTAGATTTTTCTAAGGTATTTGAAGTTAATTGTGACGTATCCATTTGGGAATGGGAGGCATACTCAGCCAAAAGGAACACCTAATTACTTACTTTAGTTAGAAGTTAAATAAAGATAAGAAATGATATTCAACTTGTGATGAATTTTATGCAGTAGGACGCTGTCTTTACAATTGGCATCATTGTCTCTCATAGAAGGGGTTTATTCTATATTTAGATCATAAATCTCTTAAACATTTCAAGTACCAAAAGAACTTGAATGAAAGGTAAGCCTTATAGAGTTCACTTGTGGAGTTATTTAACTTTTTTTATTAAAAATCAAATAGGAGTTAAAAATAAGGAAGCAGAAGTATTGAGTAGGAAAAGTCATTTGCTTAAACACTTTATCAGTAAAAGTTATGGGGTTCAAAATTTTAGATCGAGATTTTGGAATAATCTATTCAAAAATTATAGTTGGATAAAAAGACTAACACTTTCCTTTTGTGATCCACGATGAGTATCTTTTAAAAGGAAATCGACTTTGCGTACCTAACACTTTTATAAGGGAGTATGTGATTTGGGAATTACATAGATGAGGACTAGAAGGACACTTTGAAAAAGATAAAGACCATCTGAATGGACAAAGATCCCTTTATTGGTCCTCTTCAGAGCAGGATATGTCTAAGATAATACAACAATGTTGAATATGTCAATTAGCTAAAGGAAGAAAAAAAATATGGATTATACATACCACTATCCGTGCCTCATGAATTATGATGGGACATAATTATGGATTTTATCTAGAGAATTCCTAAAATTATAAGAGGTTATGATTATATTTTTATGGTGATGGATAATTTTTCCAAGGTGTGTCATTTCTTTTCATGTTACAAGACTTATAATGTTGTGTATATTGCTAAAATTTTCTTTAAAGTGGTTGTATGTCTCCATGGATTACCTTTAACCATCGTCACTAATCATGACGTAAAGTTTATGAGTTTTTTGGAGAACTCTATAAAACACATTAAACACTAAGCTTCAATTATCAATTTCTTTCCATCCTCAAACCGATGGTGAAACAGAGATGGTGAGTAAAAGCTTGGGGACTTGTTGTAACATCCCACCCCCGATGGGAAGGGTAGGATAGTAATTTGAAAAGGGCTGAGAGTGGTTAGGAGTATTTTGAAATATTCATGCATACCCTTACACGTGAATAGTTAAATTTGCACATGAAAATGACTGTACATGCATTCATGACATTTTCTGGCATATGTGTCTATAAATGTGTTTGTTGTGAAAAATGTGGTTTTGTGCTTAAAAATTTAGTTGGAGTTGATTATTATGTGTTTTATATTTTTGGGGAAATTTAGGAATTTTTCTGGAAAATTTCGAGAAAAATTTCTGGACTGAAAAAATCACCAAGCAGCGACTGATTAGTTTTCGATACTAAAAATTTCTATCCAATGGCACTGGATATTGAAGAAAATGATTTTAGGATTTATTAAATTGAGCCGTTGGAATTTGGGAAGAAATTAGGGTAGAAATTAGAATTGAATTTGGAAAGAAATTAAGTGATTATGTAAGATGGTGACATGTGGCAAGTAACACTTGTCACTTGCCTAACATGCCACCATGATAGCCTTTTGTTTAATTAAATCCCTTCTTTTTTGTGTCTTTCACGATGGTTCCCAAATTAGAAGGCTATTTGGTGGGTTTCTTCTTCTTTGCCTCTCATCTTCGTAGGTTCTCTTCTTCCTTGCTAATTTGACAAGTTTTGCTCATCTTTTCCACTCTTTTCCTCTTTCATTGCTCTTCTTTTGCTTATTAAAACTCCAAACCTAAGCTCTCAAGAAGATGATGGTTGTATTTTTTAGAGGGAATTAAGGCTTTGGTGGTTATTTTGAAGACTTGGAAAGTTGAAGCTTGCTTAGGTAAGATTGTGTTTTTGTCTTGTTTTGTTGTTAAATGCATTAAGTGTGTTAATTGTGCACCTAATTGTATGAGAATTATGTTGGTGTATATGGTAGATAATTTGTTTGATAAATTCATGGTTGATTGATGATTGATTAGGTAAGATGTAGTGAATGAAAGTAAATGTGTTTTAGATGTTTTTGGGAGATAAGTTAATGATGTTAGATGAGTGTAAAAAGTGATGGATGATGGTGTGTGTGTGTGGTGCAATTTGTGGACTTATGTCCAAAGATAGGATGTGAGTGAGTTTTGGTAGATATATGAAGTAAATTGAGTGAAAAATAGTTTAGAAATGGTATGGAAGTGATAGGGTTTGGTTTACGTGTAAAAGCTGGATAATTGACTTTGTCTATGTTTTAATGTTTTGATCATAACTTTTTATATGGTTGAGCAATAGAGGTGATTGTTGGCTGAAATTAAACATGATAATTTTGGTTACATTTTTTGTGAAGGAAGTGATGCTTAATTGTGGCTTGAAGGGGTTTGAATTTGGCTTTGAAAGTGAGTTATATGTGTTGCATGAACAGTAACACGAATTTTGTGACCTGAAACTTTGATGAATTTTTCTAGGCTGATTTAGATTGAATTTACTAATTTGGTCTTCCTGAGACTTGAAGATTTTCTTGTCATCTTTCTATCTCCACTAAGTATGAAAAGTTTCGATATCTAGGTTGAGAGTAGTGATCTATTGACTTTTAGATGTTAATGTGCTTTATGCTGGAAAATGTGCTAAGTGTAGGTTTTGTAGTGATTATACCTTGAAGCTAAATGCTTGACTATTTTGATTCTAATTAGCTCAAATGGTCTTATGGAAAGTTGTATAGGAATGTCTTAGCTTTGAAATGATGTATAATATGCTATTTTTGGATGTAGGAATTGTGAGTTATGAAGTTTGAAAGTATGGATATGGTTTAGGGATTATGTTGTTTACCAATCCATAACAGGGTAGCCTCAATCATGAGAGAATTTGACCTAGTTAGAAATGAAATTTGCTCCTAAGTCCTCCATGATAATTTTAGTATTTTTTCTGATCTTTTCATGGGTATAAAGTATGGATTTTTTGGACATTTGGGTAGGGAATTATAATTTTTAGAAGATTGTATACCGTTTAGGGTGACATATGTGGGCAGAAACTTTGATGGGGATTTGGACCTATTTAGAGGCTGAATCTACTTCCAAAATGTTCATGAAAGTTGTAAAGCTTGTTTTGATCTTTCTTTTGATATAAAACTTGGAATTTTTGGCAAAGGGAATGGGAAGTTATGACCTTTATAAGAATGGTATCATGTTTTGGAACAATATGATTAGGCAGTAACTTTGATTAAATTTTTGACACCCTTAGGGGTGAAATTGGTTCAAGAGTCGTTAAGGAACTTGTAGGGTTTTCTGTTATCTTTTAAATGAGACCTTATTTATAATTTTTGGAATATTGTGTGAAGAGTTATGCATGTTGAAAATTCGGATAGAAGAAGAGAGGGAAGAACAGCAACTCGCGACCGCGAGAATCTCGAAATCGCGAGATAGTCGTTTACTTACGATCGCGATCACCTTTGGTTATTCACGACTCCCGATTGCGAGCGGCTCTGAATGTTTCGTGACTCGCAATTGCGAGTCGTCGCGATCGCGAGCTGGCTCTTGTGGATTTTTAATTTTCTTTTTTTATTATTTCTTCTATTCTTTTGCTTATATCTTTTCCGTCCGACATCCGATTGACCTAATTCTCGAGGCATCGGATTTGTGAAATATTTAATTTCATTTCTATGTGAAATTGGGAATTTTTAGAGATAAAATTAACGTAGATTGATTAGGTCAAAATGAGGAGACCGGGTAATTCTTTTTCTTGTCCTTGTTTTATTAATTTGTAGACCTATAGAGATCTAAATTAAGTAATTTTGGTTTCTTTAGGTTTCTAATTTTTAGAGGGAATTTTTGTGATGAGAATTTTTTAGATAATACTGGGAATGTCACGAACATGCATTGTATACATTTTTTATTTCTACATGTGCATTATTACATATTTCTGATTGTACAAATTGTGATATATGTATATTTGAATTGTATAGAGGCGTAATTGGAACGTCGAGCCACGGACGTTGTCGAGACTTCCAGGCATTAGCTCGGAAGCTATTGGTAAGTGACCTAGACAATTCCTCAATTATTATTTTGCTTATAATTCTATGGTGGATAATGGTGGGATTGTGTTTTGATTATGGGTTCCAGACAGAAGGTCCGATGTATTGGGAGGATATGACATAGAAGTGTTACTTGTTTGTGAATCTGTGAACTACTTGTTTATGATGTGATACATTGTGACATGTGGATTAATTGCGATACATTTACTGTTTCATTATGACATATGCATTGCATACATGAATGCATGATCAGATAATGATAGTTGTGACCGGAGCAGCCACCGAGAGCTAAAAGCTTAACGTATTTGGGCCTCAAGCCCACAGTGATTCAGAGCCTCAGGCTCAACGATTAATGCGCCCATGTTGGAACAGTTTAGGTGCTTGGTCACAACACCATAATAAATGATAAAAGTGTCACATACGCATTTCATATGCATTTGATTGAATATTTTTGATTAGGTGAAAGGCGAAAACGCCTTATACTTAAGTGATAGAAATCATGTGGTACTTCTGAATGTGCAATTGTGAAATAATTGTGTTCTGCTTGGGTGCAATCATGTGGTACTTCTGAATATGAAATTGTGAAATAATTGTGATTTGCTTGAGTGTTGCATGAATTGGGTGAACCATCGATGATGGTTCCTCACTAAGTTCGCAAACTCACCCAAAATTGCAACATATTTTTTAGGACCGAGAGTAGACTCCTAGCTCAGGAGGGACTTTTCCTGCCGTGTAGATCGTGTTGGCAAGAGAGGTCATGACTCACAGGTCGGTCAGCTGGGACTTTTGGGATGATCGATGTGTTGTCCTTATTTTAGTAGCATATTGTGCTAGGTTTGTTGGGTTGCTGTATAGACAGTGAAAAACTGACAGTTGTGTAAATTACTGATTTTGATGAAATGAAATGGAAAAAAGTTTGGTTTTAAAAAGTTGTAATTTTATATTGATGTTCTATTATTATGATGCCATGTGGAGTATAGTGGTGTTTGTTCGTAGTTCTTTATTATCGTAGGATATGTACCGGAATGACCTACGAGTGTCCCGGTGTGTACCCTGCGGTAAGGGGGCACTACACTTATTAAGATGTCTGGTTAGAAACAACATAAAAAACTATGACCTACGATATAATTTACATATAATAGTTTTATAAATTGGTCTACTGGTAAAAGCCCCTTTGAGATAGTCTCAGGAGTTTAACCAAGGAGCTTATTGACCTGGTTCTTATACCACAACAAAATTAGTTAGTGTTGAAGCTGAAAGTTTTGTACAACTAATGTGGGACATCTTTGATGAGATACAACAAAAGATAATAACCAACAACTTATTTTAAAAAGAACATGCTGATCAACATCATTGATTTGTGGAATTTAATGAAGGGTAAATGGTGATGGTAATGATTTGTTCAGATTATTTCGAAAAAAGAAATGTAACAAACTTTATTCATGAAATATTAGACCTTATAAGATTATTAAGAAGATAAGCACTAATGCTTATGTTTTGGAATTATCAACTGACATGGGAATAAGTCCTATCTTTAAAATTGTGGACTTCAATATTTATCATGGATAAGATGACCAATCTCCTAATGTAGCTATAAGACATCCAAACATTCTCCATATTATAAAGAGGAAATAGAGGATGTTCTTGATAAACAAATTGTAGTCATAAAAGATGAAGGTTATGGACAATTTCTTGTCAATTGGAAAGGAAGACCAATTTCTGACAATACTTAGATTCTAGAATCAAAATTTCAAAAATTGAATATAGAATTATATGATCAGTATTTATTACATTCTACGTTAAGGACGACTTCAGACAAGCCAGAAAGAATTGATGCAAAAAATATTAAAGTATATAGAAGAAATAAAAGGGAAAAATTGTTCAATCATAAGCTTTAATTTGATGGGATGAGGATTGAGAATTCAGTTAACATCAAAGATAAGAGCTGGAATTTAAATTTTGTTATGATTCCTTATTAGATAGAAGTAGTAGTAAGTTAAATATGTTATTCTATTTTAGATATGTTATCTTAGTTAGTTAGGACTTATAGAATTTTTATTAGAATAAAATTAAAATTTATTGGCAATATTTCTAAAAACTTTTCTATAAATATGTGTGCATTCAGTCCTTTAATAATAAACAATCTAAATTTTTTCTACAAACTTAACTTTTCAATTAAAGATGTCACTACAAGAAAATTACCAATTGCTGACGAAAAATTACCGATGGAAATAATACTGTTGAAAATTAGCGACAGAAAATCACATTCTGCCAGTGAAATTGTCGTAATATACGGTAATTTGCGAAGGACAAAATACCCGTTGGTAAAGATGGATGGGAAATTATCTCGCTGATTTTTGTGATGGAATATAGTAACAGAATAGGAACCACCGTCGGTAAAAGAGACGCGAATGAAAGACGGAAAAAAAAAGCGTCATCGTTTACCGACAGAAGTGTATTCGATCGGTAAAGTTGAAAGTTAAACGTCGTCGTTTGCTTCGACTATAACGTATTTAATAAAATGTAATCGAATTAGGGTGTACCGACAGAACTGGATTCTATTGATGATTAACCAACAGAAGGATTGTTTCTTCGGTAAATTTAAAATTTAAACGCCACCGTTAGTTTTGTCTTCAACATTAAACATAAGAATAAAAACAACATCGTTTTCGTTAAACTAGGACTGCTTATCCACAAAACCCCCTTTTTTGTTAATGGATACAAATATCATACAGAATATCATGGTCATAGCATGGCAACAATAAACATTAGAGTTTGCATATAGGGAGAATTAATGGATTATTATGGTAAAATTATTGAGATACTTAAAATTGAAAGCCCTGCATTGCCAATAAAGTGAAGTGTGATTGGTTTTATCCAACTCTAAATATTGGTACAAAAGTGCATAACCAATACAATGTAGTTGAAATCAACAACCAAAGAAGATTGAGACAATTTGAACCTTTTGTGTTGGCAATGCAAGTGATGTGTATTATGTCCTTTTTCCCAGCTTACAATGAGATAAGTCAGATTGGTTAGCCGTTTGTAAAGTTAAACCTAGAGGTGTTTTTGAATCACATGAAAAAGGAGAACAGAGAATTGAAAGTGAAGCGTTTCAAGAAGATGTTTATGAAATAAATGCATCTGTCATATATGACGATAATAAACCTTTAAATGATCCATCTAATGAATATTTGAAATTTCATCTTGAGTAATTAAATATTATTTTCAACAAATTAATTATTTTCTTTTCAATATATTGTGTAAAATATTGAATTCAAATTCTTATATTTCTAGAAAATTCGATCAAATATGAATTTCTGGCTGAAATATGCCACCAAAGAGAAAACATGATATAATACTGTCCAAGTGAACCATCACCTCCTCCCCCTCCGACTACTACACTTGCAGATGAGGCATCACCTTCCGTACCTGATGCTACACCATTCACCACCCTTATATCATCCACTACCCTATGGCGACAAAGATATCAGGGGTAAACGCTGCAGATGAAGGAGGCGGTTGCTAACTTGGAGCTGAGAGACCTGATGGAAGAACTTACATAAAAATTGTCAATAATCTGTAAGTGAAAATACATAAAACACTATATGTTTATAATTAAGTTATAGGTTTAAATTATAAAAATGGTATAAAATTACTTGTTTTTATATTAGGTTGATTCCGTCTAGACCGTGCTAAAGAAACATGGCATCCAAATTTAAGGAGAATATTGATCTTGATGGTTATGTATGGAAGAATATCTCTCAGGCCATAAAATAATTTACTATAAGGAGTTTGAGGTACAATAACAAATACTATTTTCTTTTTTAATTGATTTTATACATTAATTAGATAAATATTATTACATTATAAGTATTTATGAAAATTTTCCCTTTTATTTCAGAAATAATATTTTTTGGAATTCTGAATTTGACGCGGTCATTAATAAAGTATGGGAGAGACGAGCACGCACTTGTTATTGGGACTTTGTTGGTGTGATACACAAGGCTAGTGTGCAGCAACCTTATTTTTCTGAACAAATATGGAGTCAATGGCAGCAATATTGGACATCACCTGAGGCAATGTCCATTTCAGAGCATAATTCTACCAACAGATGTAGAGGACTGTTGATTGAACCCAAGTTTATCATATAAATTGGCTACAATTTCAGGGTTTTTAATGTACTTTTTGACACTTAATTTATGATTTTGTGCTTAAATTAGTCCCTTGCGGTGAGTTTAGGTTTTATGCAATTTGTTAGTAAAATTGTG
>JANIPN010000218.1:55142724-55161851 GCA_027478595.1 Erythroxylum anguifugum
GATGCTACCAAGAAGTTTTGGAGTTACCTAAAGTAGAAACTCTGTATAACCCTCTTTCATTGACAACTAAGGCCAAAAGGATGTTGATGTTATATCGCCTAAAAATGAGGAAAGACAAAATAGTGAGGCAATGCAAACTTCTCTACTAGCTCACATACAAAAATACAAAGAACACAGTTTAACAAGCAATGCAGAGCAGCAAGATTCACAAGCACCGAATACAACACATGGCATTCACATTGATTTAAACAATGTCCAGATCTTCCCAACCACAACTTCAATGACTATGTAAAGTGATGAAGGAGATTTAGAGGTGAGAAACATTAATCATATCCAATCTAATACTATAGCAACTCCTAAAGTTTCTACTGCTCTTAAAGAAACTGCAGTAAATACTGAATTCCATACAGTGGAGAAAAGGAGGTCAAAGAGGGGTAAAGGGAAGGGCAACACAAGCCAAACCTTTTAACCTAAGTCTATAATCATTGGAATGTATGTGAAATAAATTGTCCCAATAAACAACTAGCTCTAAGGGACTTTGTTTTGAGGGAGAAGCCTCTCATATTTGGATTACTAGAAACCAAGGTCAGACTTGAAAATTTAGCAAAACTGGATACTTTTGGATCCCACTAGAACATGATCACCAATCACCAACATCATGCTTTAGGTAGAATTATAATATGCTACAGGGAGGATGAACTAATGGTGGATCTATTATACTCAAATGAACAAGCCATACATTTGAAAATATCCTTCTTATAGAAGAACATCCAGATAAATATTTCGTTCGTCTATGCAAGCAACTTTCGATTACAAAGAAGAGTTCTATGGAACAACTTGACATCATTCAGCAACACTCTTTCTATTCCTTGGCTAATATGTGGAGATTTTAATTCCACATTATACCCCTTAGAGGCACAAGGAAACTATTTTCTAAAGAATTATTCAGCTGATTTGAAAGACATGGTGGAGGAGTTACAGGTGGCAGATCTTAAGTGTAACATCTCGTTACCCATGTTAAGGCTACAATAGTAATTTATGAGAAAGTATTGAGAAAATTAGGAAAATGCACGTCATGCATAAGTTAAAAGTGACATGCACATTTTTGCACATTCATATGATTGTACATGCATTCATTGACATTTTCCGGGTATAATTGAGTTATTAAATGTGATTTGGAAATTTTGATATATTTAGGATATTTTGGAATTTTTGGTGAATTTTAGAAAAATATTGATTTTTGTACCAATCCTAGTGTGACCCGTGGCAACATATGTATATGACAATTGGCTTGTATGTGTAGTGACATGTGGCGGATTTATTAGGATGACAAATGTAATAATGCAAAGTGGACACGTAGTAAGTGTTTTTTAGAAGGAAAATGTCTGTAGCTTTCTTTCCTTCTTTTGTTGTTTTCTTCACCGAAAGAACACTATGTTTCCAAACTATTTTCCTTGCTCATCCACCGAAACTTGTTCTTCAATATTATTGCTGGAAATTTTGCTGAAACATCAAGTAAGTTGTGTTTAAGTTTGTTTTGGATGTTGTGTAAATGATGTTTTGATGGTTGAAAATGAGTTCATGCATGAATTGAGAAAGTTAAGTAGTTTCGGTGTTAATGTAGAGTTGTTTAAAATGTGTTGGAAACCTTGTTGAACCGTGATTTTGATGATGAATAGTGTTATAAATTAATACATGCATGAGAAGGTAAAGCAGTAAAGTTTCGGTGAATGCAAGAGAAGGTAAAGCAGTAGAGTTTCGGTGAATGCAAAATGCAGGAAAATGCAGAATTTAGGAATGTGGAATTGAATTTGTGAATGTGGGAAAAATGCAGAAAATTGAAAGTTACACGTATGAGAATCAGATTTTGATGTTTAAGTGGGAATCTTGGATTTTTTGGAATTTTGTGTGTATTGATGAGCTAAAAATGAGTTAGAAGAATTGTTTGAAAGTTATTTGAGTTAATTGATGTGAGATTGAGCTTTTGAAAAATTTACAGTAGAGAGAGAAAGAATAGTTGGAGTTTTGGATTTGTTATTTTTGACGTGTAAACTTGAATTTGATTTGTGTAGAGATTATATTTAGATTTAGAAATGCGGAAGAGATGAATGAGTAGTGAATAAATCTGAAAATAAAAGGAAAATGGAAGGAAAAGAAGAAAAGAAATTCGGTGAAGAAGAAGAAGAAGAAGAAGAAGAAGAGAAAAGCACGTTCGTGCTTTTGCACGACGGTGATTTCTCTAAAAATTCAGCAAAGTCACGATCGTGCTTTTGCACGATGGTGACTTCACGGGATTAGTGAAATTTGTGATTGTGCTTTTGCATGACGGCGACTTTCGAGGATCTCGATTTTTCTGAAGAAATCATTTCTGAACATCTTTTAATCTTTTTGTTATAACTTTTTCATCCGATGTCCAAATGACTTGATTCTTGAACCAATAGCTTCATAAGACATTTATTTACATCTCCACAAAAAAATCATAGCTTTATGAATTGTATTGGTTGATGAATTTAAGGTGAAATATTGAGGAATATTAGAATATGATAACTGAGATGATTTTATTGAACATACTTCGGTAATTGGACTATATCTTGATCTGTGGACATCATAATGAGATGATTATTAATTTTTATTGAACTATAGTCATATGGCTACAAATTGTTTGTAGAGATTGAATGTTAATTATGTCTCTAAGAATTATAGAATCTGACTTGAAGTTCAATCCAAAGTACAGTTGAAATTCATGGAACAGTACAAAGTAAATTGAGTATAACTTTTGGAATACTGAACCAAATGGTATGATCTTGGTGCCATTAGAAACTTAAGACATTGGAAAAATAACTTTCTAGAAGGAAGTGTTGCCTAATTTTGTCAATTACCTTATCAGATTAATTATGCAAAGTTGACCTGTAAGTATGTTAGAAAATATGAAGTGGTTAATTAGGTTATAAAATTGATTTCACATTGTTTATTATGGTCCAAATTATAAGTACAAATGGTATTAATGAGGACTTTGATATTTGATTGATTTAATGATTGGATCATATTAAGATACTCAGAATTGTCATTGAACATGCATTGTGTATATTTTATATAAGTAGATGTTCATAATGGAATACTTATACATTTGTACAAAAGTGTGATATTTGTAAATGTGTTTTGTATGTTATAAAGGAGCACATTGGACGCCAGTTAGACATTGCCGGTCCATCCAAACAATAGCATATTAGAGCATACTGTGAGTCAACCTAGATGATTTTCCTAGGATTGATTTGATTTGATTTGTTAAGTTTCCAAGTATTGAACTGTTGTGATTGTTTATGAATTCCGGACTTAAAGTCCGAGAAGTTTAATATTTGGGACTGTATTGGAAGTGTTCTGATTTGTTTGACAATTTTGAATGATAATTGTATTCTCAACAAAAGTTGAATGCCAGACTTAGATCCGATGACTATGAGATTTTGATTATGCATCATATGTGACTGTTATACATGGCATATTCTGAATTTGAAGCATTTTATAAAATGCATGCTCAAATAAAGGCGTTGTGACCGGAGTAGCCAGTATGAAAGAGCCTGCATGTAGAGCTTTGCTCCGTGATTTTTGATTCTGCACATAGAGCTATGCTCCGTGATATATATTTCTGACTAAGCCCAATGGGCCAGTATCTATATAAGTATGTGATAGGCAGTCGGTCACAACAATAATAACGAATCTGGAGTCTCATATGCATCTGTAATTGTATATATCTGTTCTGATTCACAATCATTATATAATGTGCCATGTTAGTGTGAGTATTTGGAATACACAAGTTCTGAATGAATATTTGTGAAATATGTGATTCGTGTATGTGATCTAGGTGAAATCATCAATGATGGTTGGCTCATTGAGTTTGCAAACTCATAAAAATTGCAACAAGGCTTTTCAGGTATGAGATAGGGACTTAGTAACTTATTCTAGATTAGAGGAACATTTTGGACTAGGTTATGGCTCAGAGGTCTGTCAGCTGACATCAAAAGAGTTATAGCTTTTATTTTGTAGTTTTTGCTAGAACTGGTATGAGGTTTTGTAAATATTTGGTGAATGGAAACAGTGTAAGCTCTATGAATGAATGCAATGAATGGTTTTAAAATTTAGTGACTATTACATTATGTTAGATGATGCCATATGTAAGTTGGATATTTATTGCTCTAACATACCATTATCATAAGATATGTACTTGAATATTCCTGAATGTTTAGGTACATACTCTATGGTAGTGGGATGTTGCATTAAGTATAACGGTCATACTTTTACTTAGTCCAACAAACAAAATTCCGCTTAGCACATCTGGAAAAAAATTGGATAGAGCACTAGTAAACAATATTTGGCTTAGGACCTTCCCAGACAGCCTTACTACATTTAAAACCCCCTCTTTTCAGATCATACCCCTTTATAGTGGACAACCTAATCCAAAAAGTTAGCAAGCACTATCCTTTCTAATTTAATAACTTCCTAGCGCATGTTCTAGGGTTTGTGGAGGCATGTATAAGAGGTGAAATACATAATTGTCAAGGGACCAAGCAGTTTTGTTATGTCCAGAAACTGAAAGTTATCAAACATCAAATGAAGATCCAAAATTCTCAACAAAGGCCTACAACTTCCTTAATAAACTCCTACAGACTTGAACTTCAAGATATCCAAGCAAGACTTACTACTCATCCTACTGATCCGACTCTACCTGATAGAGAAAAGAATGTGTTATCGCAATTCTTGAAGAATACACACAATCATAACTCTCTCTTGCAACAAATAGCTAGAGTACATTGGTTAAAAGATGGTGACAACTGCATTATATTCTTTTTCAACTCCATTCTTGCAAGGAAAAACAACAACAAGATCCATTCTATAACTTCCAAAGAGGGTGTTAATCTTCAGACATAACAAGAAATTCAAGAGGAGGCAGCAAGGTACTTTAAAGATCTACTAGGAACTCCTAACTCTTTAAATGCTATGTTAGATGAACTTATATTCCTATCCCGCAGATGCGGAACTCCTCATAAAACTAGTAGAAAATTCAGAAATAAAAGCTGCAGTTTTTGCCATAGATGGCCCCAAAGCTCCTAGCCCTGATGGCCTAAATAGGTACTTCTTCCAAAAGTCTTAGAGTGAGACAGATCCTTTTTCATAGAGGCAATCAAAGAATTCTTTTCCAAAAGGAACTTACTCAAAGAGATTAACAGAACCTTTTTTTACTTAATTCCCAAATGCTCCAATCCTACACATATTAGAGAATTCAGACCTATTGCATTTACTAATTTCCTCTACATGGTCATATCCAAGATACTTGCCTCAAGACTGAAAAAAAACCTTAGCTCTGCTAATTAGTGACAACCATGACACTCTTATGCAAGACATACTTACAGGAAACAACATTCTAATTGTACAAGAGCCTCTAAAAGGCTACTCCAAATCAAATTACTCTCCAAATTGCACAATCAAGATTGATTTCCACAAAGATTTTAATAGAGTGAGCTAAGATTTCCTATGGACTCTGCTGATGGCTCACGAATTCCAATGATCATTATAAAGTGGATTAAAGATTGTATCTCAACTTCCTCCTTGTCTATTCTAATCAGTGGTACTCCTACCACACTCTTTAAGGCAGGAAGAGGACTTAGATAAGGGGATCCCTTGTCCCCCTATCTTTTCATCCTTTATATGGACACTCTTAACTCCCTCATCAAGCATGAAGTGCTCAAAAACCCAAAATTCAGATATGATGATAAATGCAAGAAGATCAATTTGACTAACCTCTGCTTTGTAGATGACCTACTTTTATTTTGCAGGGGCCTTGATGGACTCCATACAAAGTTATATGGCAGCACTTTACTTAAGAACAATATCATACAAGATTAGAAAAGTTCCAATGTAGGAATGGTTACTAATTAAGCCATAATATATTTTTCATTTAGTAGAAGTGATTAATCGGATCAATAAGTTCTTTAGTAAACTTGATGTAGTTCCTTGCATTGTTTATAACAGTAATTTACTGTAGAACATTTAACCTACTGGGCATGCAAGAGGAGCTAAGGTCTCATCAAAGATTCAAGTATGTATTTAGGCAATTTTTCTTAATTATGATGATAATTAAGATGAAAGTTGTAAGATTTAAGCTATAGAGAATATTGAAGAATTCTCTCATTAAGCCACTGTCCCAACAATAATATAATCGTCATATGATAATGTGGTATGGGATACTTAAATGATTAGCTTAGTGTAAGTGGGAGATTGTTGGTTTATGTCTTATAGCCAATCTCTTTAGTTGTAGTTTAGTGACAATTATTTAAAGGCATACTTTATCCCGTACATGTTTAGACGTATATAATAAAGTCCATGGGATAATTGTACATTGCAAATGAAATTATAATGAGATTATTATTATGAGATTCATATTACATTTACATATTATTCGTAAATTGTTCCTAATCATTGTTCTATTAAAATTGGACATTGATATACTGCAGAAAGACTAGCACACGTTATATTTTTCCTTACAAAGGAAGCAGTCGATCTCATAGGCTAAAGTATGGAGAAACTTAAACAAATAGGTGGGTGCTTGTTAGAGAATAAATTCACTAAATAGACCTGATATGAGAAAACCATTTAGAACATTATTTGAATGTTTATGGAATTCTCATTTTGATGATTGTATAAGTGATTTTTTGACTTAAGGTCACCAAAGTTATCTTATGTAGGGATTGCTATGTTTTGATACTATTTATGACCTATTTAATCATGGGCAGGTCAATCGATAGTGAATGAATGTAGCATGAACTATATGAAGGTAATTGTGTGATCAAGAAAGAATTCATCACCCTAAAGTAAATAGGGATAGTGCTCCATTGTTCTCAATTAGTATTAATTCGAAAAATCCTTAGTCAATGTAGAATGACACTTTGTAAATAGTTTACAAATGTCATTATTTGAATCAATAGTTAATGAGGGAGAACTAATATGACTGGACTCAAAATAGAATAGACATTAATTTCATGCTCTATGTTTAATCGAAACATTGTATGATAAAATGATTGAATTATACAAAAAAATCAAGAATAAAAAGGCTAGTTAAAACCACTTAGATATTCCTAAATATTTGGGAGGTCATGATGCATTACTAGACATCAATCTTGATCTATGATTATAAATTATTTAATTAAAGAATTAAAGATAAATTAAAAAGGGTTTTAATTTATCTAATTATAATTATGAATTATAATTATAATTTATAATAATTGCCAACATATTTGGAAACCTAATGGGTGTCACATATAGAATGGGTTGAAGAGAGCAAAGTTATTTTAATCAAGTTGGACTTGATTGTAAATTTTGAGAAACTTTATTATTAAATATGAGATATTTAATAAATAAGGATCAATATGAGATATTGAATCTAATTTGGGCATAACTGGTTTTTAATTAAAATTATTTGTAATTCTAATTAAAGTTTAATTGAAATTAGAATTTAATTTTAATTAAATTACTAAAACTTTCAAAACCTATTATAAATAGGCTTAAGCTCTATGAAGCTGTTACTTTTTGCTTAACCCTCTCTGCAACAGTTACAGAGTTATTTCAACACATTTTGTGGATATCGTTACTAAAGCGTCCAAAACCTATTATAAATAGGCTTAAATTCTATGGAGCTAATACTTCTTGCTTAACTCTCTTTGTAAGAGTTATAGAGTTCTTTTAGCTCATTTTGTGGACACTGTTAAAGGCCAAACATTTGTGCAGCTACGATAATTTAGACGAATCGGTTTCAGAAACAATTTAAGGGATATAATAAGATAAAAGATCAAACTTCATAATAAGGTACGAATTACGATTCATGTTTTGTTATGATTTACGTGTTAATCATTTTATAGAATTAAAAAGATCTCAATTTTTGATAAACCAATTTCTGAAAAAGTTTTGTAGTTATTTCATTGCAGTTAGGATCAAATCCCGGCCCATTTTCCCAACCGTACATATATAAGGTTACAGCGACAACACCTTAAGAGACTTGTGGTGAAAGACTTCCTAAACAACTATGACACATATTCAGCAAAAGCCTTCCTTACAACTTTGACACTTATTCTTAAAATATATATATATTCAATTATGCATATGCCCATTAAGAATTAGTTTTCTTGATACCATTAAAGACTCCAATGGGTGAACAAGATTGTTAGTTTTTATTTATAGCTTTTTACCTCTTTCTCTCTACCTTGGAATTAATTATAAGGAAGTGCCTTAATTTCTCTTTTAAGATAAATGTATCCACTACTCTTCACAAGTTTTGACATGTTTTATTTCATGCCATCAAGGTTGTTCCATGGCCTTAATGGATCCAATATAATTTTGCTTTTGTAATCTTTCAAACCATGATTTAAAGAAGAGTTAATGTGTGGTAGGCTGATAGTTGTAGCCTTTGGAGCTTTATAGCATCCCTCCTTATGCCTCTCTTTTCCTTTATCTTTACTAGTTTGTTGTGGCATTGCGTTCTATTCCTACTTCTTTTGCTCTCTTTCATGAGGAAAAAATTCAGGCATGTCCTAGGGAGTTCTCACCTTTTTCTAAATTGATGAATTGAAGCACTCTTTCTTGTACTTCCTCAAATGTAAATGAAATTCTCCATTATGAGAAATCTCCATAATAGTTGATATTGTTGTAAGTCTTAGGCTATGTTTGATCAGACGTAAGGTTTTTAACGGAATGAAATAGAATTAAATGGTTTATAATGTAATGGAATGTAAATGGATGTAATATTAGAAAATTATTATTTAAGAAAGATAAAAGGGTTCATAATGTAATATAGTGAAATGTTGTTTATCATTTTACATTTCTTCCTAAGCCTCCCAAATCATAGTTAACTTATTTTTACTATTTATGATATAATAGGATGTAATATGAAAATCTTCCATTCCCTTCCATCCTATTTCATTTCATTCTATTATAAACGTGCCTTCTAAAAGATGAAATAAGATTACATTTTATTTCATTATATTAATAATCACTCAACCAAACATAGCCTTAGGCTATTATATTCCAAGTGCAAATTTGGTATTTGCATAGGCTTTTATACTAAACCTCTATGTATGGTGCATAAGACTCTTTGCAGACCTTCGTGTCACATCAAATAAGGTAGTTGATGTCTTTTAGCTTGAGCTGTTTTTGGTGAAGTGTCTCAAAACATAACTTTAAACCATCGTATGTGCCCATTAGAGATTTCGAGTGCCTTTGCTATGCTCATGTTCGTCCTAATAATAAACAAAAGTTTGGTTCGAGTAGAAAATGTGTTTGTCAGATATCCTTAGAACAGTAAGAAAGGCTAGGAGGTGAACGACAATTAAACAAAAAAAAAGGAGTTCCTAATTTCTCGAAACGTTTTCCATTAACATATTCTTCCTTACATGCAAAAGTTTGAGCAGGTTCGATGGATGATGGGAAAGTCAGTATGGAAACATGTATGAACAACCTGTCGAGGATAAAAGACCCAAGTTACATCAAAAGGATGAAAATCCCACATGGCAAGAAGAAGAGGTGACCAAAAATAAAGTTCGAGAAGAAGATGCTCCAGAAGAAGGCGTCGAGGAACAACGTGGAAGAGGAGAACGAGTATCACGGGGATCGCCCCACTTGGACGACTTTATTGTGTGTACAGTATACATATGACAAATGGTGCATGACTAGTTTTGATAAGTGTAAAACCATTTTAGATGGGTGTCAAAAAAGAAGCAAGTAAACTTGAGTTTCTTTACGTTGTTGACGAACGTCTATCTCTAATACACACTAAATGTTACAAATTTTAATTGAAAGGTTAGTTTGAGATCATCCGGTTTGAGTGCGGAGCATGATCTCGCCACATGAAGGGTCAGGTCTGCGAGTGGAGAGCGTCAGGTAACACTATCTCAGAAATCACAGCTGGTCTCTCCGCCTAGCACCCAATACGCCTTATTGTCTTGGGAGTATGTATCTATCAGCTATGGTAAGAGAGGAACCTTCGACGCTTTAAGTCTCAAGCTTCCACTAGAGATGGATTGATATCGATATTGCTAGAGGAAATTAGTGAGATTTTGCTGACCATAAATTTATCTCATTATTGCGGTTCCAATCTTCGCGCAATATTAAGAATCTAGGCTTTGGCTGCGTTTCCAAAGATGCTCCTATCGCTGGACTTCTGTGATCACAATCTTTGAAGCTCTGTTCTCATTTACTTGCTTTCTTTGCATTAGTTTTTTACTTTGTCTTCCTTAGACTATTATTAGGTGTATTATTCTTTTATTATTAATTCATTTTTATTTTCAAAAAAAATATCTCGTCATCACATAATTAATTTCTATTTTATTACAAAATTCGAATATAGAGGCCAAACGTTTTATGTGCGGAGAATCATTATAAACCTGCTCAACTATCATCGAACTAGAGTATTTATTACTCTGTTACGTTTCGTACTAGACTGACACGCGCTTCATGTCAACGTCACAGTCCGTCGCTTTTGTCACTGAAAGGGAATTGACGGTGAAAGGGCGCGAAATATTTGGGTACCGAAGTAACAACGTAACGAAGACAAAAGTCGTACAACAAACCAAAATCAGATATCTATGATCCGCGACAGTTCCTTCTTATCCTCTGCAAACATTTTCCTTGATTTGCTCAATCTCCGTTGTTTATTTTCTTGTTCCTTTTTCCCCTTAAAAACAACTCCTTTTTTCACCAACACACCCTTCTCTTTGTTTTATCCTTATTTCAATCAAGCTTCGGTCTTTCTTTGCTTTACTCACTTGTTTACATTTTTTGGCTATTTGGGTCTCTTCTTCTGCAATGGCTGCTTATAATATTCTTGTTACCGGTGGAGCTGGGTTCATCGGGTCCCATACCGTAGTGCAACTCCTCAAGGACGGTTTTCAGGTTTCAATCATTGATAACCTGGATAATTCTGTTCCAGAAGCTGTTGATAGAGTGAAGGAGTTAGTGGGTCCTGAATTGTCCAAGAAACTAGAGTTTAATTTGGTATTGTTTGCGTTCTTAATTGTACTTTTATCTCTTTTGGCTATGTTATCTTTTGGTCTTGATGGATAGGAAGGGATTTAGTCGCCTGGACATACTAATGCGAGTTATTTAAGTGGAATAGTTTGACTTTGTGGAGAATTAGAGATCTGATCGACCAAAGGCTCATTTTTTGGTCGCCAGTTCAGTAGTTAGGATCACACTGATCAAAGAGCTCCCTTCATATATTCATTGGTTATATATCTTTATCTATTCATGGCACTACCATATTGGGATTTATGCATGGACTGAATTTGGTTAAACTGGTATGTTGCAGGGTGATCTGAGAAATAAGGCTGATTTGGAGAAGCTGTTTTCACAAAATAAGTAAGTGAAAACCGGGTAGGATTTTTGGTTTCAGGGAAGCTGAAGTTGGCCATGAAATTTAATTATTCAATTGTTCATAATACATAATTTGATTAGCTTTTTTTAATTCTTCCATTTGTATTTCCTAATAAATAGAATTTGTTTGGGAAAAGGAAGATGCTTTCTTTAGTTTATTGCTCAACCCTTTTCCACAGTGTCACTGCCTGATGACGATGAACGGATAGTTGGAGCACTGCAACTATCTATATGAGGACTTTATTCATCTCACCTTGCCTATCTGCAATTTGACAGATTTGATGCTGTTATCCATTTTGCTGGCCTTAAGGCAGTTGCGGAGAGTGTAGCAAACCCTAGACATTATTTCGACAACAATTTAGTTGGCACTATCAACTTGTATCAGGTCATGGCAAAGTATAATTGTAAGAAGGTAAATTCCTGTAAATTCCCAGTCTTTTCAGATCACTTTCTGGTTTAAAGCTTGGGGCTTGTATAATATTTGAACATGAATATTGTGCTTCTGATCAATTACCATCGAACATATTTCATCCTTAATCTCCCTCCAGGAAAATCAAATTTCAAATGAGGGTCAAAGACTTATAATTTGATAGTATTTAGAAGTCTTCTTGGTTCTCTCATCTCAATAAACAACAATGTTAATGGTTAAGGGCCATCTTTTATCATTCCTAAAATCAGCCACCACTTATTGCATCATCCTTCCTTAAGGTCAGAAGGCTTACTGAAGTCAGCACATTGGAATTTATTATTTCTTCTCCCACAGCGGCGTCAAAACTTCTTCTAAATTTATCATAATTCGATTGGAAACCCCTTATGAGGAGCTTCTATTTTGAAATTGATACTTCAAAGACTTGTTTTTTTCTTTTCTTGCAATTTGGGATTTGAAGTTAAATTCCTGTTCATTCCCATTCTTTTCGGATCACTTGTCCTTAAGGTATATGGCTTTATTTCTTGATTCACTGTGAAACTTGTTCAATTTCTCAAAGCTGCTATGTTTGAGATGTTAGATGTCTTGTGCATTCTTGGCTGATAAAGGCTTTGAATTTTCTTGTTTTATGGGTTTTGAATGTGATGGTTCGAAGTAGATGGTTTTCTCATCGTCTGCAACCGTCTATGGCCAACCTGAAAAAATACCATGTGTTGAAGACTTTGAGTTAAAGGCTATGAACCCCTATGGGCGAACAAAGGTGAATATGAACTTAGTTTTACCTGGAATTTTATAATTTTACCTTCAGATGTCATTAACATCTGAACTTGGATTTACCTGCTGGAGTTGAAAATGTTATTTTTCTATTCTAATTACTAATTAGTCCATTTGGTTACCTAATAATACTTTAACATGCTATTTTCTCAGCTTTTTCTTGAAGAAATTGCTCGAGATATTCAAAAAGCAGAGCCAGAATGGAGTATCATTTTATTGAGATATTTTAATCCTGTCGGAGCTCATGAGAGTGGTAAAATTGGTGAAGACCCCAAGGGTATCCCAAACAATCTTATGCCCTACATACAACAAGTGGCTGTTGGCAGATTGTGTGAGCTTAATGTATATGGCCATGATTATCCTACAAAGGATGGTAGTGCGGTATGTGATTATGTATATATGTTGACCTAGTTGGGTGATAAAAGCTGAGGGAAAAAGATATCGTTAATGATTCCATAAGATTTGTTTAGTGAAACTAAGGCCAATGTCTTCCATTCAGATCGGGTAGAATAACATTCTCAGTAACTACATAGGCTGATTTACTTTCTACTCGAACTTTTGTGTGCACAGGTTCGAGATTATATTCATGTCATGGACCTGGCAGATGGTCATATTGCTGCCCTTCGGAAGCTTTTTGCAACAAAAAACATAGGTAACGTATGTCCTCTTTATACATGCATTTTTATTTGATTAAATTACAATCATCTTTGAACTTGAAGTATCAAGAGCCGATGAGCATAATCTTGGATAGTACCTTGTCTCACGCACAAATGCTTTTACTTGAAGCATTTTAATAACGTATAAATTTAGCATATGAACATTTCATGTATGTTTCCTAAATTTAGGTTGTGTTGCCTACAACTTGGGAACTGGGCGTGGAACATCAGTGCTTGAAATGGTTGCCAAATTTGAAAAAGCTTCTGGCAAGGTGACTGTTTCCTTCTTTTTTTTTCACTTTTTGTTCTCTCTCTATCTCTCTCTCCAAAAAAGTTTTTCCAAGTGAATTTAAATTGGTACATATTTTCAGAAAATCCCTATCAAGCTTTGTCCAAGAAGGCCAGGGGATGCCACAGCTGTCTATGCTTCTACTGAAAAAGCTCAAAAAGACCTTGGTTGGAAGTATGTTCCTCATTTATATAGTTCCTGTACTCTATGTTACTTGCATGTTCCTTTGAATATTAGCCACTGCTGGTATTAGTTACTTCTTCTCCTAGATCCTCTATAATTGAATACCTGATTACATTTTGTTCGTCTCAACTTTGTTAGATGCTTAAGTACTCCCAACATTGGTTTAACGGGCTTTACCAAATGCTTGTATAAAAATATGCTCTTTTGGTTATTAATGCTATCTTAATGGAAATTGTAGGGCAAGATATGGTGTAGAAGAAATGTGCCGGGACCAATGGAACTGGGCGAGCAAAAATCCATGGGGTTACCAGAAAAAGCCTTAAATGACATTCAACTTACTCTACTTATACCGTTGTCTTGCTGATACACACGGCTCACAGTAACTGCGGAGATTCTTTGCATGTTAGGACTTATCTTTTCCTTCTGAGTTTAGATGCTAGAATAGTATACCAAAATAAAGTATCTGAATGATTCTTTTTGCTGATAGTCATTCCTTCATTCCATTAAAAATCGAGAGCAGAAACTTTCCTCCGCTTACGATTTGTCAGCACTGACCAAACGTATGAGATTTTACAGCGCTCATGATTTCTTAAAAGCCAAGCAGTCTTTGCTTTGCATCAAATGCAAGCCTTGACGTAATATTGTCAGTACCAAACTACCAATCATTATGGATCTGCAGAGGACAGCCTTGTCAACTTTTCCAAGCGCAGTTAAATTAAGCTTCCAGTTACCTCTGACTCTTGTCGGGTCATACTTAAGCGGGTATGAGATCGTCTGTTCCTTTTCTTTATTGCTAATGTGTGGATATCATGCAACGGCACAGAGTTGAAATAGGGGAAGAGGAACAGACATCTCCTCCCTTACAAGCGTCCCTAGATCGATCTTGGTGAAGGAGCATAAAAAGTGCAAGTGGTCCCTTGACGACCACAGCAGGCAGCATCTTCCACTAATACCTTTAAAGAATTGCAGGCAGATTTCCTCTAAATTTGATCTAATCATTACAGCACCATATCTTACCTTCTCTTTGCGCATTTCGTTGAAGCATAACTGAAATTGCAAATGAAAAGTGTTGCGTGACCTAGCAGAGGCTCAAATACACCAACTTTATCTTCTTCCAACTTTACATTAGAACCCACTTCAGGTGCCATTTATTGCTGATAGCGGTAACGGGGCCTGACTCGAGTGTTTTCGCTATCCTAATCCTAATATGGATTACTAATGGCCAGGCTTTATTGGGGTTTGATCGTATTTTAAATTTTAAATTTTAATTAATTTTATAATATTAGTTATAAATATAAAAATATCAAATAAGTGTATAAATTATGAATTGTTTCAAATATAGTCAAATTATTAAGGTGATTTCTACGTTATCTAAATTATACTCATTTATAATTTTGATTTCTGATCAAATATGTATACTTTGAATGAAGCAATGAATGTAACACTTTTCATTATTAATGATATTCTTCTTTTTCAAACAAAAAAGAATCTACTGAAATATAATCCAGATATTGAAGTAGAGGATAAATTTATATGGTTGAAGCATAATTCTAAGAATACCACCAAAAAATCTCATCTAAACATATTGAAGACCCCTGGTCAGAATAAGTTAAGCACTATTAGTAGATTGAAAGGAATAGAACTTCAGAGCAACATGTAAAGCTATTTATGAATCTATTAACTACTTGCAATCGTCCTATCAATTTTCTAGATCCCTTTGGTCTCATTTGTTCTTCTTATGTAAAGACAATTGTTATGTCTAAATTCTTACGATAGACTGAGAATCTTACATTCATTCATCAAGGTGATTTGGATGTGTTTAAATTTGTTCTGGATTGTGGCACATACTCCCTTTTAGAGAAAAAGAGATATGCGTATGTTTAAGAAAAAAATTTTGGAATCTCCAAGCCTTAGTTGATAACCCTATTAAATGAATTAGACAACTCATTCTTACGCATGATATCTAAGCTCATATAAGGTCAACTCCAACTAAAATTTGGAGTGTAAACTGACCAGTAACTCTTAATTTTAGTTTCTTTTAGTGCCTTGTCTTATTTCCTTAATTCTTAGGAAGTTGTAACTATCCTTTGTCCATGTTGAGCAAGGGTTTGGTTAAGGGGTAGTCTCTTGTTGTACTAGGTTGCCTTGTTGCAAGCTTTCTGTGGTATTGGACATGTGTTGTATTCATTGTTTAATTTAATATTATTCTCTTAAAAAATTAGTTTAGTGACAAACTTTTTAAAATTTATACAATTCAAGTCAAAAATATGTGTTCCAAGCTTGTTTAGTTTTTATGTGATAGCAGGGTGTGTTTGGGTGATTGAGAGACAACAGAGTACATGCAGGGTTAGTGAAAGTACTCCAACCGGACATCAAGTGCGGTCCCGAGTTAATAAAGTTTATTCTCATCAAGAAAAAGATTATTCCTTCACTAAAGGTTCTCGCAAGCTCTTCAATTGCTTAGTGGTTAACATGGTGTTTCTTATTTGAGGACTATTTGCTTTTGACTATTGAATGTGTCAGGAAATTAATTAAATCAAGCTTGAATGAGTTGTGCATGGAAAGGTGACAACAACATGCATCTTCTTTAACTATAGCCGAAAACATGATGTGCTTGAAGCAAGTGGAGAGAGGCGCAACTTTCTTTTTCCTTAAGCATTCCATTTGATTTGACCAATTTTTTTTGTCCAATAGGAAGGTTTCTTGCGTGATTAAGACTCTAGTATTTTATTATTTTTTGTTTCCTATAAAAGGGAGTGTAACGAGCCTTTGTTGTATTGAATTTGGGATTGAATTAATTCTTCTCCTCTTCTCTCTTTCTATCTCTGTGTGAGTGAGTGTGTTATGTCAATTTGATAGCAAATTAGTATTAGAGCTAGTTAAATCCAACTCCAATTTTTAAAGCAATTTGTGATAAAGAGAGAGAGAGAGAGAGAGCCTGTGTTCTTATACATGTGAGAGATTGTTCATTTAAAAGTGAAAAATGTCAAATAGTTATAATATTGTGTGGTCAGATCCTAAATCAGATAGTAAACTTGGTTATAATTATTAGAAGATTTTAATGTCTACCTACCTCAAGGCTCACAATATTTAGAGTCTTGTTGATCTAGGCTTACAAGAATGAGATGATATAAATGCTCAAAGGAAGGAGTAGTTGGTATTATCCCAAATTCACCAAGGAGTAGAGTATTCAATTTTTGGCAAAATCGTTAATGTTAAAACTGCCAAAAAAGCTTAAAGTATCTTAAAGCTAGCTTACAAAAGCATAAATAAGGCTCAAAAATCCAAATTACAGTCCCTACGTAAAGAATGTGAGAGGTATGCAATGTCTAATTCAGAAACTGTTGAACAATATTTTTCTCGTGTTATTTATCTTGTTAACAAGATGAGACTGTATGGAGAAGATATTTCAAATCGTAAGGTGGTGGAAAAAATTCTACGCAACATGCCTATTAAATTTGACTATATTGTGACTACAATACTAGAGTCACATGATATAGAGACTATGACTGTAGCACAATTACAAGGAAGCATTGAAAGTCATGTTAGCATGAAAATGGAGAAAACAGAAAAGACAACAGAAGAAGCCTTAAAAAGCCAAGTAAATTTCAATGATGTTGAGAAATCTAGTCAAAATGCAAATGGTAGAGGTTGTTTTAATAATGGAGGAAGAGGAGACTTTAGAGGTAGAGGTAAAGGAAGAGGTCGTGGCAATAATTTTAACCAAGGGAGAGACAATAATTCCATAACATTTAATCAAGGAAGATGAGGAAATAATTTTGGGCCTACCAATCTAGAAAGAGGACGAGGTAATCAATATCAAGAGAGGTGTAATTTTAGTTGCTTTAACTATAGAAGATATGGACACAAAATTGCTAATTTTAGATCCAGTTCTTAGAAAAACTATAAGGTAATGTTGTAAAAAATCAGTACCAACATTTTGGAGAGAATTCTAATAATGTAGAAAGCTTATTTATAGCAAGCTACTGATAGTTGTGCATTAGTGTGTGTTTTTCTAAGTATTTAGCATGTGTTTCTTGCATAATAGGTTAGTATTATTTGTTTTAGGACTTGTTTTCTGTGTTTTTGTTTAGTTTGATCTTCATAATTGTTCTTTTGTGTTTGATGTTGATTTAGGGTAAGAATTAA
Organism: Erythroxylum anguifugum; assembly: GCA_027478595.1. Lineage (NCBI taxonomy): Eukaryota > Viridiplantae > Streptophyta > Magnoliopsida > Malpighiales > Erythroxylaceae > Erythroxylum > Erythroxylum anguifugum. Next base: position 55,160,615 of record JANIPN010000218.1, read on the forward strand.
TCATTTTGGTGTAAGAATGGAGGGTGGACACCTTTGTGATTGAGCTAGGGACCAACAGAAATGGAGTTGCTGAAGAACAAGAACCTACGACCGTGGGAAAAGGCATGTTTCCCACGACCGTGGGAAATCTATGAAGAAAGTTTCTGTCACATTAACCCACGATCATGGGAATCACAAGGATAATTCCCATGATCTTGGGATGTTTAGCCCGAGGAGTCACGCGAGTTTCACTTTTTTTGTTGGGTCTAGCTTGTTTCTAGAGCCTAATGCTTGGTTCCTTGTAATACTTGAGCGTGGTTCCTTGTAATCTCCTTAACCATCATCGATTCATCTTCTTGCTTTGATACCACAAATGTTGGGCGCCAAACCCAACTCTTGCTGAATCATAAAAAGTGATCTTCTTCATCACTCCTTATTTTTGGATTTCCATCATTCTTCGAAATCATGAAACGAGTGTGGAATACCCTGTAGGGTTAATTCATTTAACCCTCATAAAGCATGAGCGGGTTTCCTTGTAGGGTTATTTCCATGAATCCTATTAGGCATCATCCCAAAAGGGTAGCGTGCTCCACTAGTCAAACACCATAATCACAATTTGACTTCTTCAAAACAATTGTAGTTCTATGTCTCTAATTTATTTTGAAATAAAAACCATCTCATTCGGAGCTCTATAACTCAAGATATGCTTGAAAATCCAAAGTGTGTTCATAACTAAGTTATGCCCTTCCAACCGATCCCTCATTTTCCTTCCATAAATATTTTTCAATTCAACACCAAAAGCTACAAATTTTTGTGTAAAGGTAGAAAATTGTGTTGGGAATCCAATGCTAAGAATCACTTAATTTGGAGGTCGGGTTATGATGTTATGGCCAAAAGATTCCAACATGTTTATGTCCTTAATCATTTTGTACCTGCCTTGGCGCAATTTGAATAACTTTCACTAGAGATGTCTGATTAAGGTATTCTTTAAACGGTTACGAAGAAGACTTCTAGATCTACAATTTTTATGAAGAACTCAAAGCGAGATTTTGCCATTTGGAGGGTCAAAACATGAGCCTGTTAGTGTAAGTCGACTTGTACATGATGTAACTTGACTTATGCAAGCACGATACCCATAACTCGACTTGTATAGTGACACAACTCGACTTATGTTTGTATTGTGAGATTGTTAGAGTAGTGCCCTAAAGGCAATCGCTTGTACAAAGTTGTGTACAATCTTTGTGAATAAATAAAGAAA
>JANIPN010000218.1:55181053-55191866 GCA_027478595.1 Erythroxylum anguifugum
GAGGGACCCAATTAAAGGAAGATAAAGAAAGCAACCGTAGAGAATGTCGAGGACAGGATACTCTTCACAAAGCTTAAAAGGTTAGGGGGTCAAACCCTGAAACTGTTTAGGTGTTAATTTTTTGTGTTTCCTTAAAACATATGAATACCAACATTTTCCCTGAAAATGATACTACGTATTAAAAAATTTTAAAAATTGAACACAATTAAAAATATTTAAAAATTAAGGACTTAAATAACACATCCATATTAACATGTTCACTACTCATTTTTTTAAGTAACGGTTGATTTGGCTTTTACTACCAGACTCTCTTTACCTTTCGCACACGTCCAAACGACAAACGAGAAAAAACAGAAAAGAGCAAATAGCACATCGGCGCCAAAACCCTCAAGATTTGAAAACCCTCAGAGATTGTGAATTAAGAATTGCTAAATGTGTCGAAAAACACAAACGTTCAAACATAGGATTTCCCGCGATATAAATTTTGACCGTACTGCCTAATTAATCATGACAAGTATGACTAGAAAACCAAAAGTTTCCATCAGGTTAAAATTGGAATGGTTATAATCCGATCAAATTATTACCTTTCAACTGCTGGCGCATCGTTAAGAGGAGTGTGCCAATAGCCACAACGGAGTTTCTTTGACTAGCTTATCACAGGATATACCTGCCACTGGTCTGCGTAGAGTAAAAACCTGGGGACGTAGCAACGCCAATTCAATCATAGGGCATTGCCCCCAACATGCATTGACACGGCCATGCACCCTCGCTATTTGAATCCCATTGATAAAGACAGTGTGGCAAAAGACCAGCATTCTGGTTAGACCACTGTATAGTGTCCTTTCATGGATCAGTATGTGATTTAGCTGCGAGTCGTCTGCAAGTTGCTAACTTCTACCAACAATACTTGATACCGTACATAAAATACAGCAGGATTCAGGTGGGACATTTACCGTTTGAGGAAACTTTTCAATACAAACTTGAGTTAGTGATAAATGAGAAGCCGCCTTCAATTATCAGACCATTGATGATGAATTCCATCATGCTCCTTTCTGAAGTTAAATATAAGAAATCAGGAACCACGATGGCATGGTTCCATGAAGCAAAGGCAGTGTTACCGTCCAATATTCCTGATCTCAGATGTTGCTTCTTGAAGTTTCTTTTTTATTGTTCTGAAACTGCCTTGCCCATTTTTTGTCCAGTGAAATGACGCACTTCGCTGAAGAAGTTCTGATATGAAAGGTGACATTGAGGTTGAATCTCTTGATGGAATGTCGTCATAATCTGCCAAGCAATTAAACCAAAAGTACTTTATCTTACTGAATTGCCCAGAAGAAAACACAGAATAATATCAAGTCCTCCGTTTGGCTTCATATTTGTATGTTGGTAAAGTGTGGTCGAGTGCATTGTCAATGGTGTGGAACATGGTGAACAAATAAGAGACACCTTTTATTAGACATGGTGAACAAATAAGAGACACCTTTTATTAACTATAAAATATTAACTTCTACACAGAAAACGAAAATGGGCAGACTTGAAAGAAGAGATAACAATAAAACCACCAGATTTTCTGTATGGTTGAAAGTGAGACATACACAATTGACTTCTCGCCAAACACCTATAGACAACTAATAAAACAGAAGGCAACTAGATCTTTCATGCATGCAAAGAGCATTGAAGAGATTCCACCAACTATTGTTGATTTTTCAGGACAGGAAGCAGGCAAAAGACTAGTACGGTGGGTTATTTACTTCATTATACCCCAAACTCTCTCACCCAATTCAGGATATTAGAGCAGTAAGTACTCTTACGATTTACAAGATATCAGCCAAATAACAAAATGCATTTGAATATCAGGTCAATGGATGTAACAAGGTTTGCAGCTATTATAGTTGGTATAAGGAAGATGTAGCATCTCTCCCAAGATTGCATGGTGGATATAACCATAACCACATTGGACAGAATACTAGTGAAGTCATTGCAACACAATACATTGACATCAAGGTGGAAAAGTCACCTGAAGACATTGGAAGTTGGTATTGTTGCTTCAGAAACTTGGAGGCTTCTCTATCTTTCTTGTGGCAGAGGATTCGTATCAAGGTGTATGCATCATCCAAGCACATATGTCCAGACTTATGTGAATCCAGTCTAATTGAAATGTGTTCACTTGCATTCATCAGCATTCGAATAACACTTTCAGTCTGCCAAAGTGGAATTGTCAAAATATTTTTTCCAAATCGTCAGCTATTGGAATTTAACTCCAAATGACTAGCTGCCAAACCTGAAGGGAGAACAAGCCAAGAATATGATGAGCAAATTTTGCTTCATGCTCAACTAAAGAACGAGGAAGGCCTTCTCCATCAGCTACAAAGAATTCCTGTAAAGGTACAAGTAAACCATTGGCTAGGAACATAGAATGGCATAAAATTTATGGTTTCCCCAAACCATTAGTTAGGAATATAGAATGGCATAAAATTTCCCCAAATTGATTGAATTGAACTAGTTGGTCTGCAAAACATATTTTCAATATCAACTGTTGCTAGAACTAATGAGAGATGAACCTTCAATGCACTGAGATCATCTTCCAGCATTTTGACATCTGAATCAGAAAATGCACGAGAAGGGCCCCCATTCAACAATATCCATACAAATCCTTCCTAAAAAACAAAGGTTAATAATGAAGCCAGAAAAGAAAATACGCGTAATAAATCAGAGTGGAACAAGAGCTCACCAAAGATGCTCGACAGATACTTGACACCACAAGATCTCTGATTGAATCATCAATTACTCCACATATATGATCAAGAACCTATATTAATACATGTTCACTTGAGAAAATTTTCCTACAGAAACACCAAGTACTAAAGAAGTGAAGAGAGTTTCACAAAGATAGGTTTGGACACACTAATTATTGTATTAATGCACACAAATCTGAGAAGGATAACTTGTAGGGCGTTCACATGACTGCAGACATTCACACGTGGAGCGAAAGAGAGACCTGAGGGGAAATGAATGTCCATATCTTACTGTATCAATATGGGGAAGAGAACTTTCCACGCGTGTACTTTCAACATCACCTCGATAAAGATGGAACAAGAAACTGTCTCTGAGATCCCAAAATACAACCCTTGATCCTAAAAGTTATATTTAACAGAAAAGAAACAACTATCATCAACATCCACATTGAAATTCATGTAAACGAAAGGAAACATCAAAAAAGCAAACATATGGAGATGCATGACGAGACTTAAATTCTTCCCAAACATATCTAGTCCCAGAAATTGCAAATAATCCAAAAACAGGTCATTTAGCAAAATGCTACATACTACTATAGCAATGGAGAGTAGTTATCTTACAGCCTGCGTATGATTTTACAGCACGTAAAAATAAAACAGTTATAGAATAAAAGGAAAATGATTACAGAATAATATCAGGATGATCATAGTCTTTTAGAAATGTCAGTCTTTTCCAACAATGGGTGACATTCATATAAGCTTAATTGGTTGCACTTTGTTGGAGACAGTGTTTTCCACCAAGGAATACATAAAAGCTATTTGCTAATCAGAAGATATCATTGCTAGCAAAATTCTTTTCAAATATTTCCCCTTTCTTATCTGCATATTTAAAACCTGCACATTTACTCTATCATTTTTCAGACACGAACGTGCCTTGTTGAAAATACTTGCTGAATTTTACTGGTAATAAAACTGGTAACATGAATAAGACCCGTCTCACAAAAGCATCCTCTTAACTGAAGTTTATTCATGATCAGGGAATTATCTTAATAGAAAATTCAAGAACAATGCCAAGCAGAACAAATCAGCTCACCAATAAAGTCGGATATTCTGTTGATGGCCTCTTTGACAATATCCCTGATGACATCAATAGTAGTTGCAAACAATGCATCAACTGCCTCAATCGTTGGTAGGCACTTTTCTTCCATGACTACTTCCTTCTCTGTATTCAATCAGGAAAAGAAATCTACATAAGGGGCTTTCAGCTCAAATCCACCTCTCTGCTTCCCTCTACAATCTTTTCAAGCAAAAGTCTGAGCAATGTTGCTTTGCAATGTTTTCTTTTTTTTTTTCAGGAAGTGTTTAGTACATGTTCCCAAAGTAGAAACTGAAGAATCATTAGCACCATTAAAGGGGTAAGTCTGGGAGCAAGGGCAAAGTAATTCTTCTAAGGCTTGGGCAATCCTTCACGGCTCCACCCTCAAATTGCCGAGTTAGACCCAGATTTGACAGTAACAATGCAAAATGACATCAGTTTCTTCAAGTTAACAGTAATATGGGAAAATCTTGCTGTGACAACTAGGAATGAACTGCAGATAAATCAAGCTCTGGCGTTTCTTACATTTAGTAGAATCATTCCCAGGCAGTCCTAAAGAGAAGATTTTTTTAATTATAATAATTTACAGGACAACTAATGAAGTTCTGAAAGAGGAAATGAGGGCTCAAGAATGTTTAACATGTTTCTGAAAGAAAATATAAGGACTGTAGAAGCAAAATATCACTATGCAAACGAAGAACAGAAAGCAGAAAGAAAAAAAGATGATGAAAAGATTAAGATCCTTCGAGCCTGCAAGAAATGAGATCCAATCAGGACTTTTTGGGATATTCCTTCAACTACCAGTACAAATTTATGAAGTTCTTAGTCAAGGGAGAATTGCTTCCTAATAATGTACCTAGCAATCCACTCTTAATCAAGGGAAAATTGCTTCCTAATAAAGTACCCAGCATACATGTCAATAAAAAGAAAATAGTCGGTCAAGACAAACAGAACTTACTCCATTTTTGGTTACAAGATGTTTCATTAAGAGCCCAAGATTTTCTAATTCCATCTTCTAGTATGCCAATGTGTTTCTGAATAAACTGCAGGTTGCAAAAGAATAATCAAGGATCATTCCATTAGTGAAACCTAATATTTATGTCATAGTATCAGAATCTTCAGGTGGACAAAATAAACCAGCTCATTGACCTGAGTAGAAGCTTTTTACATTATATCTTTGTAAAGTAATGATTTCAAACAGGGGCACATTTTTCATGTATCTCAGAAGAGTTAGCATACAGCCCAGACAAGAACAATAAAGTTAATATCCGATGATAACAACATCAGCCAGTAAGCCCAGCCAATACCAAGCCTAACACAATGAAGAGTGCCAACTAAGATGAAACCCATACCATGGAAAAAAGTGATAAGAACAAGTTACCATTAAAGTCATTCTTATATCACAATGATCAGTTTGCTCTGCTTTTCATACAACTTTATATAAAGCTGAAGCAAAAAGGACACAAACTCAACAGCTTGCCTCACCAGACTAGAAATAAACATACCATATTTTGACCAAGTAAAATGAAAACAAGGAGATACGGTCGTATCAAAAAATATTTAAAATTTAAACATATTAAAAAAGTCATAAAAACATTTCAAAGTTTGAGGCATATTTGTCAACACTTCTTTTTTCTTAATTTTTATTTTCTGTTTTTAACCAGCTTTTGTTTATAGTTTCATTTTATGGTTTCCTCCAATTTTCGGTACTTCTGAAAATCAAACAAGAAAATTCTTTTCATTTGTACTAAAGTATTAATAAGAGAAAAATTAATATCAAGTAACTTCATTATAACTTATACAATAAAAAAATAGACATTTAATTACATATTTTGTTTACATATTAAATGAAATCAAAAAATTAAATTATCTATTTAATTCAATAGAAAAATTACAAATTGTTAAATGTACCTTTTATTTATCAGTAGTTAAAACTCATGTAATATTTCAAATTTAATATTTAATAATTTTTTTTCTTGTATTTATCAATAAATGAAAAAATTACGGCAGGACAAAAATAAAACAAATTTTGATTACTATTAAATATTTTTAATATTTTTAAAAATATTGATAAAACAGTTAAAGATAGTTGTCACTTAACTAAGATACTACTATTTTAGTTAAATATTAATAATTAATCACTAAACCATCAATTATTTTAAACAATAAATTATTACTTTTAAAATAATTACTTACAATTAATAACTTAAATCGATTAGTTCTTAATTAATCAATATTATTATTAACTTTACTTATTTTTATTAAATCAAAAAGTATTAATCATTAATAATTTTAACTATTAACTATCAAAACAAAAATTGTTAGTAGACAATAATTTTAAAACTAATTATGTAAAAAAAGGTTTTCTAAACCAGCATGAAACTAAAATAAAAAACTATAAACAAAATGGATTCATACCATTTAAACAATTAATGTCCTTGGTCAATTTAATTATGATAGATTACTTGTTTCAATGCATGCAACTAATATTTTGCATAAAAGGTAATTTAAAGATGGGGTTTAAAATACTAAATATTCAAGTACACCCCAACCAATTAATCTCTGACTTTATTAGTTCTTATCATTTTTCAAGTTTTTTTTTTAATTCAAGGTTTATAAAAGTTCCAATATTTGTTCTTGGATCTTATGCTTTTACAAAATCAACTTTTTATGGTCCTATACGACTTAATGAAATTGGTTGATATTTTTTAGCAAAACATCTAACCACAGGAAGAAGAAGAACAGTGTAAAATCTTCTTATCACTTTATCATCCTAGACGACTTGATGAAATTAGTTTCTTGATCAGTTGCCTAACTTTAAACTACTACTCTGATGCAAAAGATATTTAGAGACCATACTCGGGTGTAATGACGAGTATGTAACATAAAACAGATGAAAAGAAACTAAGAAAGATAAATAGATATTCCATTTCAAGGGCCCGCAAAGAGAAGACATTAATAAGTAGCTCGTATTGGCAAGAAAAAGAATCACTTACTTGAAGAGTGTTCAACCTGACACACATTTTTAGTACTGTCAAATATTAATAAGTAGCTCGTATTGTCAAGAAAAAGAATCACTTACTTGAAGAGTGTTCAACCTGACACACATTTTTAGTACTGTCAGTTGGTTCAATTTATAGATAATATTGTCATCCAGAACAGCACACTCCAGCTTTTTCCTAGTCAGCGGAATAACAGCATCTGTATATCGAGTTAGAGGGGGAGCAGAGGGATAGAGATGCTTCTTATCAACTGCAATAAAAAAGGTATAGTGGTATCAGCATATAATGTGTAATAAAAGCTGAATTAGTTGCAATACAGTTCTAAACAAGGAAATCCAACACCTCTCTCAGATAAAAACTAGACAAAGTGAGCACTATTGCATGTAAAATATGTCCAATAGAAAACCCAACAGATAGCTAAAAATGTGCAATTGCAGGCAAAACTCCATTGATTGTTCGTTATCAGTTCCATAATTAGATTTACCATTGAGCCTTTAAAAGGCCTCTTACCAATCTAACAAAGCCAAAATAGAAATAACAAGATGTCATATGAAGGTAATCATATGGCCACAATTTCACAAGCAAGAATCACACTTCCCTAAGGAAACACAATGATAGTCGCTCACGTGATGGAGCAGACAAACGTATGCAGCGCAGGACAACGAAGAGAGAGAAAAGATTGGGGAAATTGGGGAAAGACAGATTTGATTTTCTGAATGTTTTGCTGTTATTTCGCAGGATAGCAGACATTAGTATTTATAGTAGTTGTTACAGTAACAAACATATCACAACGTAGACACTGCAATAACAAAGAGTAAATTTGAATAACAAGGCGACAACATATATCTATACTCCTGAGTTAGCCTATCGTTCATCTTCTTCCTTCGATCGCTTTTTGCTGATAACACACAAATTGCAAGCTACCAATCATAAGCAAGAAGGCTAAATGAACCAGAAAGTAACTTAAAGAATCAAATAACAAGAAGATGGGAATATCCACTACCCTTGCCACAAAATAAGGGAAAAGTGAATGAATGCTCAACTCCTATGAAGGAAAGGATAATAACTGAGAAAATTTACGATATACCTAACTATGAACAAAAAGCATAGAAACCATTATTCCCAGATGAGCTGTTATCATTCAACAACAGGTTCAGTCCTTCACACCCAAGCCAGTTAAAGATCAGCGAGTCTAAACCTCGAGGTGTTTTAGTTTCAAACAGAATTATCTCATCAAAATCATGGTAATCTTTGCACCTGGCCTGTCAACCAAACTTAAATCTTCTCTTAATCAGTTTTACATATTCACTAGAAAATCACCTGAATTGTTTCATAGATCTAATGTAATCCAGTTTAACAATCCATGTCTCTTTCAATTAGCTGTGTTCTATGTCAGTCAGCAAATTTGTAGGCTTGGCAAATTAAGCTTGGCCCAACTGTTAGTAATCAGTCCCAGCCCATAGTTCAGCAGCCTAAGCCCATCCAAACCTACATTCGTAGAGGTAAGTGGGGAAAAGAACCATTGTTGCCACAAAGGCAGGTTGTTAGGCAAGCTGTTGAGAGTTAGTTATAGTAAGAGATTGTGTAGGGTGCAGCAGAATATAGACTGAACTTAGAAGAGAGGGAGGGATTCATTGATCATCTTAGACAGATTGTATTGGCCTGGGAATTGTTTTCCAGGAGGAACCTACTGCTGTAATTCTATCTTATACGTAAATAATACAATCTCTACAGTTCTACCTATTAATTGGTGCTTTCATTGAGAGGCCAAGTGGGTAGAGATTGTATGCACACTAGAATGGACGCTAGAGTATCCGCAATAGAGGCCTCTCTCCGGAGGCAGGAATCATCCCTCTTAGCTTAAGAGGGAATAGTTAAATTGCATGACACCACTTTGAAGGATCTTCGATCGTAGCTGGGCTCTTTGCCAAATCTCATAATCTGCTATAGTCAGAGCTAAGGGATGGGTTTCAATCTTTGTTGTCCAGAAACCCACAAAAACAGAAGGTGGGTGGTGAAGGAGGAGAACCGCCAGCGTCCCACCACGCGTCCTCTTCTGTTGGTGGTGACAGACCCGCGCACTCCTCTTCGGTTTCCGCCGGCAACGACAGACCCACAGGTAGACCGCAAGGAGCTGGACACCATCGACAAGGAGATCACGTGTCTTCGGCAACTACAAAACGTGCATGGGAGGAATATAGTAATGTTGCACGTAGGGTCGACCTCCCAGCTTTCCACGGGGATGACCCATTCGCTTGGGTCACGAGAGCTTAGTCATATTTTATGATCCATGAAATCCCTTCTGAGCTTCGTTTACCCATGGTTCAGATTTGTATGGAGAGTTCGATGCTCTACTGGTTCACGACTCTACGTGAGTTGGACCCATTTATGACTTGGGAGAGGTTCAAGCGTTCAGTGTTCGATCGTTATGGGGGCAAGAATGAAGGATATCCGATAGAACAATTAAAATCAGTATTCCAGCGAGGTTCAGTAGACAGATACATTGATGAGTTTGAAAGGGTGGCGTCACAGATAGGTCGTTTTCCAAAAGAATGGTACATGAGCTGTTTTTTGGGGGGCCTACGTGAGGAAATAAGAAACGGGGTTAGAACCTGCTACTCGAGCTCGACTCATATCCATCGCAAGGAAGGTAGAGAAGGAATTAGTTGGGGAAGAGGTAATACGACCAGGGAATGGAAAAACAAACCTGGCAACTTCTTTCCAAGCTACGGATCTAGATAGGTAGCTGATGTGTAATTCAGTGGAGTTTAGTGAGTTAGAGAAGGATAAATTCTTACCAACAAAATCTATGGTTTTAATTGGTAAGTTTAAAGAAATGCCTATTGTCATTTTGGTTGACAGCGGAGCTAGCCATAATTTTGTGTCCAGCAGGTTGGTTGAGGCTATGGGTATTACTATTACACCGACTAGAACATTCGGAGTTAGATTGGGAGATGGACACCGGTCTTTTTCACAAGGGATTTGTAATGAAATTAAATTGGAGTTGAATGGGGAAGAGTTCAATGTAAATGCTTATGTTTTTGATACTGGAGGGCCTGATTTGATCCTAGGGGTTGCATGGCTGGAAACATTAGGAGTGGTGAAGGTTGATTGGAAGAAAATGTATATGTCTTTTGATCGGAGGGGGGTGGAGTTCACCTTGCAGGGGATTAACATGCAGTCCTCTTCTCCTAATGCTTTACAACAGATTTTAGAACATCAGAAATTAGAAGTAGAAGGGCTGTTATTGTCGATGAGAATTGGTGGGTCCTTATCCGAAGAGATGGGAACCTTGGAAGTAGATCAGCTTGAGGAGTTGCGGGCCGTCTTATTCAAGTTTGGGTCGGTTTTTCAAGAACCAAGGGGTCTACCACCTAGGAGGGTTCATGATCATGCTATTAACTTAAAGGAGGGGGCGGTACCTATGAATATTCGTCCCTATAGACATGCACACCACCACAAGCATGAAATTGAGAGGCAGATTTGAAATTTACTGGAAACTGGAGTTATTAGGCCTAGTATAAGCCCTTTTTCAAGTCCCGTTATCCTTGTCAAGAAGAAAGACAGCTCTTGGTGGATGTGCGTCAACTACCGAGCTTTAAATAAGCTCACAATACCGGACAAATTCCCCATTCCAATAGTGGATGAGTTGATGGAGGAATTACATGGAGCTAAATGTTTTTCCAAGGTTGATTTACGATCGGGTTTTCATCAAATGAGGGTCCGGGAGGAGGACACTTATAAAACGGGGTTCCGAACTCACAAGGGACATTATGAGTACCTGGTGATGCCCTTCGGTCTCATGAATTCACCGGCTACATTCTAGTCCACCATGAATTCAATTTTTAAACCTTTATTACGGAAGTTCGTCTTAGTGTTCTTTGACGATATTTTGGTCTATAGTTCTAGTTGGGGTCAGCACTTGGAGCATTTGGCCTGTGTGCTGCAATTATTACTTGACAATCAGCTGCTGGCAAATC
>JANIPN010000218.1:55293820-55304961 GCA_027478595.1 Erythroxylum anguifugum
CCTATTTAGCTTTGCCGAAAATGGATGGGGACAAAACAAAAGCATTAAATGGTTTAGGACACTTGTTAGGACACTTGTCATATAATTAAGAAAAAGACAAAATTCATTTAATAAGATTAAACCCTAATGAAATGAATCTTTGACCCATTCAATTTCAATGGCCTTAATTCCAAGTCCAAAATAATGTACCCAATATTTTAGTGCCATTGGACAGAAATTTTCAATACCGAAAACCAACCGGTTCGCCACTTGGCGATTTTTTCCGGTCCGGAAAATTTCTCCGGAAAATTCCAGAAAATTTCTAAAATTCCCTTAAAATATAAAACACACAAGGAATCACTCAAATTAAGTTTTTTCAAACACCATTATCACATTGTTCACAACCAAATTACAATTAGGCACAAATACCGGGAAATGTTATGCATGCATATACAGTTATTTTTTTCATGTGCACATTTCACTATTTACATGTAGGCATATGCATGATTTTTTTTCAACATTTCACGACTTCTTTAAATGAGATTGGATCCTTATCAATGCTTAAGTCACATTTATGCTCAAGTGAATATACCATATAGTCATCTGATATAGCTAATCTTTTCTCCCTTATAGGCCTTCACAATACTATTTGTTGTAATATCACTTGATTATTTATGGCTTCCACATTATTTACTAGTTCATTATTGACATTCTCTTCTCGAGGGTTTGGAATATTAACTTATTATTATGATATATTGTGTGACTGTTATACAACAAGAGCAATAACAACTTGAGAAGAGACACTGGGTGAAGGATTTTTTACCTGAATCTTTTAAATATCCACCTTTCGTGGTTCCCTTACTCCTACTGATTAGTCCATTTTAAATGAACCTAGCATTGTCAGACTCAACTATTCTTGTATCATGGTTAGGACAATAAAATATGTATCCTTTGGACTTTTTTGGATAACCGATGAAGTAATGACTAATAGTTCTTACATCAAACTTCCTTTCATGAGGATTATAAATCCTTATTTCTACTGGGCAACCCCAAACATGTAGGTGCTTCAACCTAAGTTTCCTACCTGCCCATAATTCATAAGATGTCATAGGAATTGCTTTATAAGGAACCCTATTAAGTGGTTATGTCTTTAATGCATACATCCATAAAGATAAAGGTACATTCGTGTAACTTAACATACTCCTAACCATAACCATAAGAGTACGAGTATGCCTTTTAGCTACAACATTCTGTTGTAGTATAATGGGCATTGTATACTGTGTAAAAATGCCCCGACTTTGAAGAAATTTTGTAAATGGATCTAGGCACTGTCCATTCTCATCATATTTACCATAATATTCACTACCTCTATTAGACATTACGACTTTCACTTTTCTATCTAACTGTCTTTCTACCTCATTAATGAACTCCTCAAGAATGTCCACTAATTAAGACTTTTCCTGCAATAAATAGAGATAACAATAATGTGAATAGTCATAAATAAAGGTGATAAAATGCTTTTCACTACCTTAAGATGGAACATGAAATGGACCACATATATCATTGTTTATTAATTTAAATACCTCAGCACTTTTTGTGGCTGAACTCTTAGATAGGTGTTAGATTTGCTTGCCTTTAATGTAATCCACACACACATCCCAGTCAGTAAAATCTAGTTAAGGTAAGATTTCACCTTCCGCTAACCTCATCCTTTCTCTAGATATATGACCTAACTTTTGATGCCACAAGTAAGCAGAGTGTTCATTATATGCACTACGTTTATTACCAATATTATGTTCAACATGAAACAGGGATTCAGAATAATTAACATCAAGGTTGAAATGATGTAAACCATCTATTAATGTACTAGAACCATAATAGTACTATCGTTTATACAAAGAAAAAACACCATTTTCAACATTGAAGTTAAAACCTATCTTATCACACCGATATTAAGTCATAGGCGTGATTACTCAAGATTTGTCTAATTTCAGTTTTTATATATATTTAAAAGTTATTGGAAGAAAATGGAGGAGTCTAAACAAGTATATATACTTAATGTCATTATCACTAATATGATAATAATACTTAATGTCACACCTGTGAGACCTCTCATCTATTATGATTATTAATAATAATAATCACGATTGTAACTTGTTAACTCACAAGAGTGCATCGAATTCACGCCTGCGACTAACAAGTATATATACTTAATGTCAATAATATAACAATATAATAATAATAATTAATATTGAATTCACGGTAGTCACAACCGTGAAGAGCTATATATATACTTAAGATTAGTATATAATATTTAATAATAATTAATAATTAATAATGCACGGTTATGACTAAGATATATATTTAATATTAATATATAGTACGTAATAATATAGTAATAATAATTAAAACGATAAGTAATTGATTAATCAATTAAAATATAATTAATTAATTACAATCTAATTAATTAATTATATTTGTAATTAATTAATTATATTTCATAAAAAATTATACAAATATATGTGTCTGACATATGTGACTTAAGTGTCACACCTATGAGACCTCTCATTTATTAACCGTTCAAAATTACAAAATCTATAAAAATCGAAGTTATGGCTGTGAGTAATAAGTCACAGGCGTGATGATGAGATAGAAGTGGGAGTCGTTAGATCAAAGGGATGATAGGATGAAAATGCATCGTCGTCCATCTCATTTCGAAGTCACAAAATCCACAAAATCGAAGTCACAGCTGTGAGTAATAAGTCACAGCTGTGACGATAAGATAGAAGCAGGAGCCGTTGGATCAAAAGGACCGAGAGATGGAAATGTGCGGTCATCCATCCCATTTTCGAAGTCACAAAATCCACAAAATTGAAGTCACGGCTGTGAGTAATAAGTTACAGGCGTGACGATGAGATAGAAGCAGAAGCCATTGGATCAAAGGAACGGTGGGATAGAAATGCGTAATTGTTCATCACATTCGTCCTTAACATATATACTTAATTAGTTAATACTAGATTCTTCGACGTCGTTTTTATCGTCTTCTAGCTTCCTTTCTTCTTGTCGACTTTAACATCATCATCACACTCAGTCCGAAGTTTCGCAATAAAGCGGGGTTTGGGAAGGTATGATAGTACGCAGCCTTACCCTTATATAATAGAGAAGCTGTTTCCAGTAGACCCATATGCAGATGTGACAGAAAAATAGTGATGCAGGTTAACAGAAGAAATAAGTAAAAACTGGCACGCAGAATATTTAAGTAAATAGAATTACAATAAAAGACATAAGAACATACCTGATGTTTGACCAGGCCTGCTAGTACCTTACACCTTGTAAAGACCGACTCTTTTCGTCGCTAGTCGCGTTAGGAGTCTTCATTGAGCGACTCTGAGGATACGACAATCCTACAGTTTTAGGTGTCCATCGAGGGAATCTTTCCCTAAAACTTACCACTCGCAAAGGCATAAAGGACATTGGGTTGGGTTTTCTAAGCGGTAAGTATGTTGTTTACCCTTATCCTATTACGCTAGACTTTCCTAATTCGAGCAATTGCCTCAGTGAGAGCCAACTCTGACATATCTTTCTTGATCATTTTCCTCCAGGTCTTGTAAAGCCTTCCTTTCCTCCTCTTGTAGCCACTCAAGTTTATTATCTCACAGCGTCGTATCGGAGCATCAAAAGACATCTTGTGCACATGTCCAAACTACCCAAGTTTTTTCTCTCTCAACATGTGTGCAATACTAACTACTTGTAGTCTGTCTCTTATTACCCGATTCTGTACCCTATTTTTTATAATAATATCACAGATCTACTTAAACATATGCATTTCTTGGATCAAAAGGTTGAGCCCCAACTCTAAAAGCCCTCGGTTGCGGGCCCGACCACCGACGGAGTACTTAAACATATGCATTTCTGCTACCACCAAATGTCGCGTAAATCTTGGAGTAGAATCTTTACTAGTCTCCCTGAACGGACCAGCACCTACAAGTGTTTCTGTGTTTGTCTCACAGCCATTTGTACGGAGGCTTTGTGTTTTTGTGTTTCTCTTTCGTACATAGGTCCGTGAAAGACGCCGGTAAGGTGGACTGCAGTTCTGACAAGTGTTGAAGGCTCTACAGTCCACAGCGACATAAACTCTTTAATTAATTATTGTAACAAACCTGTTTTCTTATAGGCCTGTATATTAAACCGCGAAGATAGTCCAAAGCACCAGCCCAACAAACGGCTCCTTTCCGGCACAACCAGCAAACGCAAAGACATCATTTGGCATTTGACGTTTTTGGAGAATGGCTATGTGGCCATTAAATTGTCACCATATAAAAACGGCAAAGGGACAAGAGGAAAAGACTAGTTAGGAGTCAAAAGAAGGAGAAATTGGTCTTTTAGCGGCATCTTGGAGTTCGTTGATCCCTTCTTGGCTGTATTTTAACCTTTGGATTCTTTGGTACGATAAGTACAGTTGTTAGGCATCGGATCCTCAGCAATTAGCTGTCATTTCTTGCTTAATTTATTTCGGAAGAATTGGCACTGGGAGCTCTGAAGAAAGTTAGGTCCTAGGCATCATCCAGGTGCCAATGCCTGAAATAGGCAGGTAGTGGGACAGGTTGAGGTTGGTCACTCGTTTTTGGATCTTTACGCGTTAGAATCCACGCAATCCTTTTCATTTCTCTCGACGGGTCCATAGGAAATTGTAGTTGAATTGTCCTTCAATGGGCTATAATTTACTAAGAAAACAAACTTTTAAGGATTCCTTTACAAGTGTACAGACCAGCTCCAGCCAACGCTCGCCTCGCCTGTCCCAGCCAAGCTCTGAACTTCGGCTTTTGTATTAAGACATTCTTTTGTCTCTTCTACAGTGTGGTAATCATCACAAGGATGAACAGACTTTTGTTCAGAGATAATCCATTTTTAAGCTTGATTTTAAACTTAACATGCAAGACGCCTAATGCTTCTGTTTCAGGAGTATTAGAACTTAGAAGCTTAAACCTGGGTGGTTTGTTCTTGCTAGTTTTACATTTCGTCCAATAATTCAAAATTTCTACATCAAAAGCGTAAACTAATTATTATATAGTTTAATTTGAAATAAAAAGGATATTGAATTAAAAAATTTCACAGTGATCTTAATTCTCACTGTAAGAAAGGTGAATCCTTTGATCTTGTAAATGAATTTGACTATTTCATTAAAAGAAAACTATAGAGTTCCCCCGGTTACCAAATTTATAGCAGCAAATGTATAGAGATTGTTGCGTAAGTTGACAATCGTAAGAGCTCATAAAAGCAACCCCCTTTCTCCTTTGTTATGTGCTACTTCCCTTCAATTCCACTTCTTTCCTATTCTTCAACAATAAAACTCTCCTCAATCCCCAAGAAGATCGTTTAAAGTTCGAATCTTTCCAATACGCAGATTCGAAAATGGCAAGTGGGGATCTAGAAAGAGGCTCCAAGAACCGGGGAGCCAACAACAATGCCAACTTCGCTTCCTACTATGTTCAGACCTCCGACAAGGCTTGGACCTCATGGCTCATTCCTATGTTTGTGGTTGCTAATGTTGCCGTGTTCGTTGCTGTCATGTATGTCAACAACTGTCCCAGAAACAATCTGGGTTTTGATGGTGGTTGTGTGGCCAGGTTCCTTGGCCGCATCTCTTTCCAGCCTTTGAGAGAGAACCCTCTCTTTGGTCCATCTTCTTCTACGTATGTTATTTTTCTTCCTTGCCTTTTCATGGTCTTATTGAATATATCGTTAGAGTCTGTGAAATCTTGATTTTTTTAATAATTGGTTTTGATGTTTGAGTTCTTCTGTCTCGGTCTGGGCTAGTAAATTTTGGACCTTCATAGATTTAGGTCGTTTCTTAAGTTGATCATGATGTTGGTACTCATCTTTTGTTTCGTGGAATTACTGATTTCTTGTTGCTTTGCTACTTTGTTTTGCAATTGATTCACTTTCACTTCGGTGGACTTGGGAACGCTAGGACTATTAGTAGAAACTTGTCTTCAAAGCTTGTGATCTTGATTTCGCTTTTTTCCATCATTCATTAGGATTTGTGGTTGTGTCGAGCTCGTTTCCTGAGTTCCCAAGCTGAGAGTTAGAGTTCAAACCATCACAATTTTGCAGCTACTACGCATTACAATACTAATTCTATGGCTTTTGATAAAGGAAAAGAAAGGGAAGGGAAGATAAAGAATAATGGGGATGGAGTTTTATTGTGAAGCATTCCTTCATGCTTCAACTTCAATATTAAACTATCTATTGGCGCTACTTTATGTTGTCACTTGTCAGACATCTAGTTGCCCTTAGTAAATTTATTTAATTTATGAAATCTAGAATGTTCCCTAGCTTCTTCTGGAGACTGCAAGTGTATAGGCATGAATTTCAATGCCAATTGTATTGTCATTTTCTTGCTGCAGATTGGAAAAGATGGGAGCCCTTGAGTGGAACAAGGTAGTGTACGGGCATCAAGGGTGGAGGCTTGTAACTTGTATGTGGTTACATGCAGGTGTTATACATTTGCTTGCAAATATGTTGAGCTTGGTCTTCATCGGGATTCGCCTTGAACAGCAATTTGGATTTGGTATGTTGTATTATATTTTCATTTCTTATTACATCATAATTCTATTAAACTGATGAAGCATTTTGCTATATGACTACTTGACACATTAGGATAAATGGGTGTTTTCTTCCTTTTTCATTTTTCCTATTTTACTATAATAGAAAATGGCTCAAGTTTGAACTTGTTTGATCTGAATGAATCATTTTCGTGGGTAATTTTATGGATTTTGCTTTCTAGTGGACCTTAGCACATGGTATGAAAGAGCATTAATTGAATTGTTGCATGCAGAATAGGATATTAAACTTCTTTCTTGGATTTTTCCATGGTTTAAAGTTTACAGATGTATGTTCCTCTTAGTTCTTAATCGTCCTAAAACTAATTCCCAATCCTGCAAGGCTGAGGTGTTTTTGGGCTGAAATTTTATAGATTATAGATTGGAATTATCCCATTCCTGTGAATGATTAATTGTCAATACCTCCACAAGAACATCAAGTTAATATTCATTTGTTTCCTCTTTATAATTGCTACCATTTTATTAAACACATATTTTCTAATAACTCTTTTGTGTCTATACTGTGACAGCACTAGTTGGGATTATCTATCTGCTGTCAGGATTTGGTGGCAGCATATTGTCCTCACTTTTTATTCAGCGGAACATCTCTGTTGGTGCCTCTGGTGCTTTGTTTGGACTTCTTGGTGCTATGCTATCCGAGCTTCTTACCAACTGGACAATATATTCTAATAAGGTATGTTTCAAATCACATACTAGGATAACTTCTGCTGATGCAAATTTGTTAACAATTCAAGTATCCCAGTCCTGAATGATTAGGTAGTAGCTATATGAACAATGGTAAGAGCAGGTGTGATATATTAAAATATTTACAAATTGACATGTAGTTGAGCTCTTTTGCGGGGATTGTATCATACATCATCATCAGATAGTATTTAAGGGATGCAAGCGGTGATGTTTTGTAATGTCTAGAACTCAGCAAATTCCAGAGTGTATTTGAGAAAGGTGTTCAAAGCTCAAAATAATTGATTTGATTGTCAAAACTCTGTTGTGTTAATTGTCATGGTACTTAAAGGATTATTTGCAGGTGCGGACTTCTGAATGATGAATGAATGGTGGTTTTTAACTGTTTCTGGACATTCCTTCTTTCTGTAGGTTGCTGCTCTAATTACACTCCTTGTCATCATTGCTGTCAATTTGGCCGTAGGAATTCTCCCACATGTTGACAACTTTGCACACATAGGAGGTTTTCTTACTGGTTTTCTCCTGGGCTTTGTATTGTTACTTCGTCCTCAATTCGGGTGGGTGGAAAGGCGGCATCTTCCTGCTGGTGCTCGTGTAAAATCCAAACACAAGGTGTACCAGTATGTATTGTGGTTGGTTGCCATGATTCTTCTCATAGTTGGGTAAGTCCAGATGTTCTGAACTTTCATTTTTTAAGGTCTGTTTTTATATCTTCTTTTGAAGTAGTTAAACTCCTGGCTATACCAAATGGTTGTTAAAAGAAACTCTCTTTTGTTAATGCATGCCGCAGTTTTACCCTGGGATTGGTGATGCTGTTCAAAGGAGAGAATGCAAACAAGCACTGCAGCTGGTGCCATTACCTTAGCTGTGTGCCAACGTCAAGATGGAAATGTGACAACTGATTCCTTTTTTCTGATCATTTTTTTAGGTTTCTGGGATTTTTCGTACATGTATTTTGTGACAACTGATTCCTTTTTCTTTACTCATAGTCTGTCAGTGATGTACATGCATAGTTTATGGACAGCCTTGGATTCGCGTTGGACGTGATTCAGATTGTTATTTGTACAGAACTATTCATCCATTATATTGATGCTTCTTTCTAGTCTTCTGGCTCTCATATCTGGTTTTGGCCAATTCCATTCACATTTAACTTTTTTTTTTTCCTTTCTAAGATCTACGCCCAGATCCAACTCGACTAATGAATAAAATTTCTGACAGTTTCCCACTCTCATCACATCTACTGTTATGCCATCTTCTGACCCCGCAGATATCTCAATTTCTAAAGCCTCTCTATTCCCCCTTGCTACTAATTTGGAACCTTTGGCAGGTACTTCTCTTCGACTTGTCTCAACATTAGATCTTGAAAGTAGAGAAGAGATAAATCCATTTAAACAAG
This sequence comes from Erythroxylum anguifugum, assembly GCA_027478595.1. Taxonomy (NCBI): domain Eukaryota; kingdom Viridiplantae; phylum Streptophyta; class Magnoliopsida; order Malpighiales; family Erythroxylaceae; genus Erythroxylum; species Erythroxylum anguifugum. The sequence continues at coordinate 55,302,500 of JANIPN010000218.1, forward strand.
TCCATCCTCTAGCAATGCTACTCTAGTTGATCTAAAGATTAAAGAAATCACACAACTTGAGTAGGTGGCAGGTAATGGATTCAAGCTTTTGAGTAATAGAAGATCCCAAAAAAAGAAGAAATCTTCCAGTATTAGATGGCTCAGTTACAAGATTTATTAAGAGTTGCTATATCGTTCATAGTTAGTCTTTGGGAGACAAAACTTAAAGAGGAAAGATGCAAGAATGTGTCTTGTTCAAGCATCAATAGTAGCTGATCACTAATCATCAAAGACATCACTATATAAGAATATGACTGCATACAGGCTGTATAGGTTAGAAGTCACTCAATCGATCATAGAGAATTACCTTATTCACCTTACAGCCTCTTTAATTGCAGAGAGAATCCCCCTTCACCTTTATATATGCAATCGATCATGCTTTTCAAAAAGTTCACCTATGGAACAAACTCAAGGAAATTGGTGCCTCAATAAACTTACCTTGTATATTGCTTGGTGACTTTAGAAACATGCTTCATCCTATTAGGCCGAGGGTAATTTCTCTACTTGAAACCACTTTAATGATTTTATAGATTGCACAAGTTTCATGCAGCTCTCAAACCTTAATAAGAAATTTTTATACCTGGTGTAATAGTAATAAGGAAGGTGGCTCTTGAGAAAAAGATTGATAGAGCTTTGAGAGCTGTAATCCCTCAAACTTCAGGCACCTTTTAGTTTCAACAAACGTTTTGCAGAATTTGATGGTTTCGAAGAAGCAATCCTGAGAGGCTTGAACATAGAAATTTAAGGGAACAAATAATTCACATGTATGAGAAAGATTTAGAGCATCAAGGAGAAATCATAAATATTGAATAAGAGGAAATTGGAGACACTCAATGTGCTGTGAATGAAACTAGAAACGATTCAATAAGAGCTCTTCTTAACTTGTACAACTCTCCATTAGATGTAACTCAGTCTTATTGTTGAGGAGAAGGAGGCTTTTTCAAACTAATGCTCAAAAGTTACTCTTTAGCCATTCTCTACGGAAGCAATGAGTCATACTGACTTGGTCGAAGGATGGAGATAGGAATACCTTTTTCTTCCATAAGTTCACGACCTCAAAAAAGGAATATTAACATAATTGTTTCCCTCAAAGATGAAATGGGAATATTAATTGATACTCAATAAGGACTGCTAAATGAAGCTTACAAAATTTTTTCTCAAACCTGAGGAGCTCCTTCTAATGCGACTTCTTTTGTCCCTCTCATTAGATCCATCATTGGTGGTCAAATTCTTGCCTCAGATGTGGACTTATTAGTTAGACCTATCACATTTAGGGAGGCTGAGCAAGTTATTTTTTCTCTGGATCCTAATAAAGACCTAAGACCTATGGGCATGAATGGATTCTTGTATCAAGGATCCTAGTCGCTAGTAAGGCACATAGTGTTTTATGTAGTAATGGATCCAAAGCAAAATATTGAAAAAGGTAAACAAAACTTTCTTATACCTCATCTATAAAACTCATTCCTCTAGCTTATTTAATCCTGAGGATTTCATTGGTTGGGTGGAACAATGCATAAAATAAATATCCTTTAGTGTCTTGATCAATGGTGAACCTACAAAACTCTTTAAGGTAGTAAGAGGCTTGAGGCAAGGAGATCCCATGTCTCCTTACCTCTTTATCTTAGGAATGAAAGTTATCATGAGGCTTATAAAGCTAAACATCAATAAAGACCCCACCTTCAAACTCTCTTCTTGACAAAAGAAGGTAAAAGTGAAAAGTTAGAAAAGACTAAGGTGGCCATCATGTTCATCAAGTATTTTCAAATTCTTCACTGAATCAACATTGTTCAAGAAGTGTTTGTAGATTCTTAAATGAACTAACATGTCTATTAAATGTTGCAAATTCTTAAATTTTTAGGAATGTGTAGTACTACATAGCTATTCGTTTGGTTACAGGAAAAGTAAAGGAGCCTCCAAAATGAAAGCTAACTAGTAGATGCATTATGGTAGAAAACATTGACAAATTTGGCTTATAATAACATTTTGATCGATTAGTTTGGTTGATTGAATTGGGTCAGTCAACCAAATAGTGAAGGATTTCTTGTCTATAAGAAGAACATTTTGATCGATTAGTTTGGTTGATTGAATTGGATCGGTCAACCAAATAGTGCAGGATTTCTCTCCTATAAATAGTAGTTCAGTTGATCAGGTTAGTTAGGTTGACCGAATTTGGTTGCAAGTTTTAGGATATAACTTATCATATTTTGCGTAATATAGTCAGAATATGTAACACCCAAATATCCCCTGGGAGGATATGTAGATGCCACCCAAGATAGTACAATCAAATCAGACTAGTTCACACACAACATCTCAAACAATTTTTACAATACATCACATCATACTGTTAGAAACAGAAATTCAAAGTTATTACAGGCCCAAAAGTGTTAACTAAAAACATGTTCAACAACACAAAAACAGACTCC
>JANIPN010000218.1:55322577-55336369 GCA_027478595.1 Erythroxylum anguifugum
TTGTACAAGCGATTGCCTTTAGGGCACTACTCTAACAAACTCACAATACTAACATAAGTCGACTTGTGTCACTATACAAGTCGCCTTATGGGTATCGTGACTACATAAGTCGACTTACATCATGTACAAGTCGACTTACACTAATAAAGCGGGAAGCAAAATCAAAAGGAGGAGGGGACATTGGCTTGGCTTAGGTGAGCATGAAGCCGAGATGAAACGTTGGTTTTAATTAAAACGTCAAACGTGAAGTCAAGATGAAACGTTGGTTTTAATTAAAACGTCAAGCGTGAAGCCGAGATGAAACGTTGGTTTTAATTAAAATGTTGACGTTTTTGTTGTGGAACAGAATAGGTACATAGTTAGTGGCACAGACGATCTGATGCCCCATTACGGGGTTCCAATCTTTTGTTATTTAATTTTATCCACACATTTGTATGTGTTTACCTAATTGCCCTTTGAACTCTTCTTATTCTTACATAAATGTGTGGATAAAATTTAATGTAACAGGGTAAGAATTGGTTTATGGGAACAAAGGATATGGTCTTTGATAAATGACCAAATGGTCAGTTTTCACTTTTGGACAAATAAGAAAATACAATAAAACAATTATCCAAAGGGATTAAAAAAGAGATTAATCATTATAAATTTAAGTTTACATCAAAATGTAGTAAAAAGGATGCATTTATATAATAAGATTAAGATGATAATTAGTATAATAAATAATTTGGGGTATATCATACTCAATCTATTTAAATATGATCAATTCATTAATTGAGAATTTACATACTCCTAATAGATGTATGACAATATAATCTCATCGCATGTTAGTCACACGAGTTATAACTGTGAAATTCCAATCAAATAAATATATTATGTGTGTGTGTGTGGGAGATTATGGTTATAGTTACATCTACATATAGATTAGAATTATCATATTGTTAGTTATTCATGCTTTAACTGTTAAACAATAATTATAATTTTGAATTTACATATATAAGACATGATTTCAAGTCCAAAACTAACATTGTAAGCTTGAGATTGGAATAAAGAAAAAGTGTTTTTTAGAGTTCACTTAACCATTAGAAACAAGATCAACATTTGTAAGTGATATAGCAAATGATGCATACCAGTTGATCCTATAATCTTAAACATATTCTAATATATTTATTCAACCTACAATTTTAAACATATTCTAATATATTTATTCAACTTACAATTTTAAATGAAGTTATCATTTATTATCATGTTTACTAATAAAAAAATTCTAACTTAAAATATACACATCTTATTGGATTGAATAGGTACATTCCACTCTTATTGATTATTCAATTTAAAATGTCATGAATTAGAAAATTTTAGTCATAAAATCATCTTATTAAATTTTTTGCTTTCTAATGAAATTTAACTATGCAACGAAAGGTTGCTAGCATTAATGTGAATAAAAATCCTACTTTTGATGAAATGAAAATAAATGCTCAGCATTCAACTCCTATTTATAGGAACATTAGCCTATATGATACACAAGATTGATGCCATGCTTCCTTGCCAATTTGAGAATCTCTAATGATTTCTAGATCTAGATCACATAAATGACACCTAGAGTGAAGGAATTGATGATGGTGGAGCTATTTTAATGGATTTGGGTTGTGAATTGAAGGAAGATGAGGAACAAAAAAATAAAAAGGAGGAAATGCAAGAGAGAAAGATGGTGATAATTCGGTTAAAGTGAAAGACTTGCATGTATTTTTAGGTAAAAATAAGAAAGTTGAATGAGATGGCAATAAAAGGGAATAATTTTTAGATCTTAAAGAGAAGCATGAGAATGAGCTTTTTCATATTATATACGTTTTTGGAAGGTTTTACAATAGCTACATAATAGTCTCTCATTTAGACACAAGATACATATCTCCTAAGTTCATTAACCAATCATATGAATGAAACAATATGTGTAAATGTGGTAAACTAACTAACATACGTAATGTTATCATTTTTATTCTTAATATGTTTGTTATTTCCCTTGTCGCTTCTCCTTCTGCTTATCTATAACATTGCCTTCCTCTTTAAAAATCTATTTATAAGGTTAGTTGGCGAGAATTTCTTTTAAAGCTTGAAGAGTGTTTCCTAAGTTGTTTCATTTGAGGAACCATTCGAATATTAGACTAGCACTTATGTGACAGGCTTATTATGGTGTTAAACCATTCTCCATCTCAGGATAACTATCTCAAGATAGCACTTATATGACAGGCTTAAGTCATGCTAGTAGCTCTCTAAGGATAGGTTTAACCTCAAAATATACTTTTTAAGTTATGAGACGTGGAATGTAAGATGAATCAATGACTTTACAAGCAATTGAAGTATGTATGCCACCTTTCCAATCCTTTTCATAATTTGATAAGGCTCATGGAGTAAAGGGAAAAGCTTGTGATGAACCCTCTTTTACAATGAATGTTATCAATAAGGCTGGAGCTTTAAGGTCACCCATTGATGCACTTCAAATTTCCTATATGATCTTCTCTTATCTACTTATTGCTTCATCCTATGTTGTGCCTTTTAAAATGAAACTCTGCAACTAAAGGAGTTGCTTCTCTATTTCTCAAAGCTTGATCTAAAATTAGGATTTTTTAGTACCCTACAAAATAAGGGACATACAATAGCAGAGTGTAATCATAAATAAGCTCAAATGGTGTAAAGCTAAAATTTATGTGATAATTATACCACCGTTATATCATAGATTATAACCACTTATTTGGAACCTCGCTTTAGAAGCATCTCAAATAGGTCTACAGGATCATGTTAATAGTCTCAATTTGTCCATTAGATTGCGAGAGGTAAACTATAGAGAAGCTTAAGCTAGTTCTTTGCAATATGGAAATTTCCTTCCAAAAAATACTTAAGAACAAGGAGTCTTAATCACTTACAATTATCTTAAACATTCTTTGAAGTTTGAAAACATGATCAATAAATACTTATACAATTTTTAGGGTAGTGTATAGGTGCTTGATAGCAAAGAAATGAGAATATTTGCTAAATGATCTATAACCACAAATATAACTGAGTTGCCTCTATATATAGGTAATCTTTTGATGAAGTTCATGTTGACTTCTCCCACACATTCTGTGGGTATTAGAAGTGGCAATAATAGTCCTAGGTAAGCAAACATTTCTTGACATAATTTATATCATTCTTCTTTAAGCTTTTTTAACAAACTATATTTTAGATCCCTTTAACTGTTATTGTAACTATGGAGTGACCCTCTCAAGGGCTATCAAGAGCTATCAAAATGAGTTTATTTATCATCTTTTGTCCAAACTAGACTATAACTCTTCCCTTCCACCTAAGAAATTCTTCCTTCCATTCATAAGTTTTTGAACATACCTCTTTGGCTTCTAACTTATTTACTATATCTTATATAGTGGCATCTCCTTCTCAGCTACTCTTAATGTCCTTAAGAAAGTTAATATAAACCTAGAATATCGTCAAAGTCAACAATTTAGTTTTGGAAAATCTAGATAAGGCCTTTGGGATCAGGTTCTCTTTAACACTTCAATATTCCACTTTAATGTAATAACCAAGTGATTTAAGCAGCCATGTTTGTTAAAAAGGAGTAATGACCCTTTGCTTTAGTAGGCATTAAAGACTTTGGTAGTCTGTTTGCACTTTGAACAGTCTTCTATTAAGGTAGTGATGCTACTGCTTAATTGCCTTAATGATTGCTAATAAATCCTTTTCATATGTAAAGAGCCTCAAATGCTTTGTAGCTAATGTCTTGATCAATAATGTGATGGAATGCTTAATTGCTTCTATTTTGTTAAAAAAATGTTTTTATTTTTAGCCCATTTGCATCAGCCTCAATCATAAATGGTTGAGCGAAATCAGGTAATGCTAAGACTAGAGCATATATGGGTGGCCCTTTAAGTTACTCAAAGGCATATTATTGGTCCATACCCTATTCCCATTTTCTAGCTGCTTGCTTTTTAAACATTTCCGTTGTGGGTTTTGCTAATTGTATATAATGCCTAATGAACCACCTATAATAACTTGTGAGTTTAAGAAATCCCCTTAATTCCTTGAGTGATCAAGGTATAAACCACTTGTACACTGTCTTCACCTTTTTAACATCAATTGCTACTTTTTGAGTTAAAATGGAATGACCAAGGTAATCTATTTGCATAATCCTTTGGAGATGCTTTATGTGCTATTAAAAATATTTTTTGTAAATTAAAATGTCATAAAATCAAGATATATTTCCTCAAAAAAGGCTTGAGTATCTTATTCTTGAGACTTTGAAAGGTTAATAGGGGCATTGGTCAATCCAAAGGTCATCACTAGAAATTCATAGTTACCTTTATATGTTTTAAAAGACATTTTTAGACTATCAATCTTACACATGTTCTCGTAGTAACCAAATCTTATATCCAATTTAGAATACCAACTTGACCTATATAATTTATTAAAGAGTTCTTCAATTAGGGGCACATGGATCATGTCTTTGATTGTATGCTTATTAAGCTCTTGATATTCAGTACACATCCTTTATAAATTATCTTCCTTTCTAACTAGGACCACTAGTAAGGAATATTTACTAATGTTATACCTAATAAACCCTTAAATCATTAACTTTTATACAACTCTCTCTGTACCATCTTTTTAATCCCCATAGTACCTATAAGACCTGACATTAATGCACTCTGTCCTTTTTTCAACCTAATTTTGTAATTGCATGTTCTCCTTAATGGCACTTGATCATGCTTCTTAAAAACCTACTAAACTCAGATAGTGATCCATTAAGTTCCTCAAATAAATTTGGTTGTTCATCCAAGCTAATTTATCACATATGGCATTCAATTTGTTGTGATAATTATACCATACATGTTATCATATTTGTTAGAACTCCCTATCGTTCTTATAATGTGTCCCCCCTAAATGAAGCTCATGGGACATGTTCTAAAGTCACACAACACATCATTTCATGTAACAAGTCATTGGACTCCAAATATTATGTCACAACCTCCTAAGGTAATCACTAACGCATTTCACAAATTCTACCCCTTATATGCTCTTTGTAAATCCTTTACAAATTTGATGGCAATTCAATTTAAGACCTTCTCCCACTATTATTTAGAAGGGAATCATGTGATCAACTTCTTCACCACTTCTTTTTATCATTGATACATGAATAAGTTATTGGTGCTTCCATTATCAATCAGTATGTGCAGAGATTTTTCCCTAATGAATTCTCATAAGCTTCTTCGATTCAGGTTCTTCTTTGTCATTTAGTCCTACCACATCTTGAAGGGATACATTTGGTAAAAATGTCCTAAAATTATTTTAACTAAATTATTAAAATACTAACAAAACTAATATTTTAAACTGAGTTGTCAAGGTTATAAAAGGTCAATCACTTAATTGAAAATTTTAAAAAGTTAGATAATGAATAAAATTATTTTAAAAATGTTTAAGAACTTTAAAAATTGATATTCCTAATTATAATGATGTCTAATAATAATCATTATATCCCCAACATCAAATCAAGTCAGCTCCATTTAATTCTCTCCATGTGAAGTGACTTTCTGACTAGCTCGACCCGTGAATTCATTTCCTTGTGCCTTTTTTATGACTGTAGTCTGAAATTGAATATGACCTCCTAATTGTTACGTTAAGTTCTCCATATTTCCTTGTTGACGATGTTTTTTTCTCCATAACACTTTTATTTCTAAGTCCCCTTATATGATTTAACTCTTTTTTTATTGATATTTAGTTAGTTGTTCGAGTTTTGAGGTTGTTTTATAACTTTTTAGAACACATTGGTCAAACAATATTATAATGTGGTCAACTATTGTAACTAAAAACTATGTTTATGTCTTTTCATTGAGTTTGTTGTTTGTTTGATCACAATTATGATTGTCCACTTACTCACATTGGTCGACCAATGTATTCAAGTAGTTGATCAATAGATAATTTTCTTTAGAGTGAGTTTAAGAGGAGTTCAATTACATATACTGATTGACCAATTACCTCTATGGATCGACCAATATACTTCAGCGGTTAAACAATATAGCTTTTTCCTTTAGAGACTTTTATTCCATTGAGTTTGTACCTCAGTTGGTTGATATATTTAGTCAACCACAAACACTAGTCAACTAGTGAAGTTGTATGGTCAACCAGTGAAGTTGTGTGGTTGACTAGTCTTCATGATTAAAGCTCTATTTATCCTCTTTTCTTCTATATTTCATCTTAGATATTTATATCTTCCAAAACTATAAATAGTTCACTCTTGGCCATGAAAAAGGTCATGCTCCATGTCCTAAGAATTTATTAAATTGCACCAAATTCAAATTTCGTTAATTTTTTGTTTCAAATTTGGGGATTTTCAATCTTTTTTTAATTAAAAGCTATCTTTTCAAATTGATTTTTTGATAGATAAATTTTATAAGGAGTTAAGGTTGCTTTCCTTTCAATTATATCGATACATCTTTAATTTTATTTAATTTTGGTATTTTAGGCACTTTTTAATTTCTATTTTTTAAATTTTATGGCTTTCAAAATTATACATTTTTTATGAAATTGATTGTTAGATATTGCAATTTTGCTTTTATTTGTTACAATTACAATCTCTAATTTTATCAAAACTTAGCTTTGGTGTTTTAATTGAATCTTTCAACTAAGACACAATACCAAAATTGGGAAATTTCCAAATTAGACATAACAATTAATGTTTCTATCAAAATTTACCTTTTGTTATGACTCCTTAAATATTTAATAGCACTGTTTAGTTAGAAAGTTTATCATTCTTAATCAAATAAGTTTAATTATTTCTACCAAGTTAGCTTGAGGCATGACTAAAATTTTTTATTTTCCAATAATGGTTTCATTTTTATGTTTCCAAAAAGGAGGGAAAGATTATTGATATTAGATTTAGGGAGAGTGATAACATTAAGAGTGAGTCATGAAATTCATGAGAAGTATCTTTTTATAGTTTTGTATTTCTTGCACTTTATATATTATGCTTAAGCAAATTAAGTTATCTACATGTGTGGATAGTTCTTTGATATTGAATATCTCTTTTGTTCTTGATATTGAATTATATTCATCACTATCATGATAGTTGTTATGTGATTAATTTTATTATTGCTCTCTAATTTCACAAATATTTTATCATGGTTAAAAAATAGGGAGATTGTTAAACTAAGGGAGGTTCCAATTAGTTTTTTTTATGATAATAAAACATCAAACTTGTAATTAGTTTATTTTTTTATGAAAAGTAATATAAAAACAGAATATATTCATAAAGTCAAGAAGTTAGCTTATGAAGTTAACAAAGAGAAGTTGAAATTTACAATTGTCGAGATAAAAATCAAACCAAGAACGAAAAGAAGATCAAGATTTGTCAAGGTCATTCTTTAGTTTGTAATATTAATTATAATCTCACTTTTTTAATTTGATGCTCTAAGAGGCTCATCCTACATTAACATTTCCTATCACTTAATTATATGATTTTTACATTCATTAAGAGACACTAGAGCTTTTTACCTTAATAGAAAAACTTCTTGATCTTTCAAAAACTCTTTAGTGAACATTTTGGGAAGTGTTTAAATTATAATTGGGTTAAATAAATTAGTTTTGAATATTTGAAGTTGTCAAGATCATATTTTTTAGGTGATTGGTCAACCTACATAGGTTAGCGGTTAACCAGTGTAGGTTGAAGTTATTAAATTTAATAAATAATTAATTTGTTATAACATTGGTTGATGTTTTGGTTGACAAATGTGTCATATTGGTCAACCAATGTGCCCACTGGTCGACCAATTGTCTCGACTCCAAACTTAGATCGTGACCAGGGCTAAAGGAGCAGTAAACTTAAGGTTTACTGGACCCTTAGTAAGCCTAAAATGTTTGTCAAATCCCTATATCCATAATAAAGATGGGATTTTAAATGATCAAACTCATGCTTATAATAATCAAACAATTCTAACAGTATCCAATCCTCAATGTGCTACAGTGTTGAGATAGTTAATACAAGAAAAATCCAACATATACAAGACTACTACTGCTCTAGAGTCAAAGGTCACCAACATATATCAAATAGCCGAGGAGGAAAAAGATTGACAAAGTATCCGATTAAAAGAGATCGGAAATGAAGATCATAAAAAATAATTAAAGGGAGTCAGACCTCGTTGAGTGAATTAATACAATGGTTACATTATGAACTCTTAAGGATTTCAAATGATACACATATTTATATATTTATAATGTATTACATTCATAAATGCAATTTCATAACATAATGATTTTGCTCATAAATATGCATGCATTTTCCCTATCAATATCATGTCATAAAATCATCACAATCACAAATAATAGTATAGGACTAACAAATGACCCTATGACATACCTCTTATCCATAGACTATGGGCTCTCTTATTTCACATGAGTCACTTAGTCCAAATGTAGTAGAATGCTTCTGAGAGCTACATTAAATTGAACCACCACAACGTCACTGTGACATGATTGCCATCAGAGAGCAAGCTCGATCGAATCACCACAATCACATTACCATATCATGTACTATATATCGGTTGGCGTCCGAGAGCAAGCTCGACCGAACTACCATAACCTTGTTGTATCTCAATCAATGGATCCATCAATAGATCAAATACTAACCCAAATCTATACCCAACCAATTGAACTCATCGTGCACACAGCCTGGTGATGCCTACCAGGTAGCTAATACCATAACAATCCTCCACATCATCACATGTCAAAACAACATCACACAACAAAAATATGTGCATATGTGTCAATCCATATATATGAGTATAATGTGTGCACATGATAATGATGGTGATTTCCATGATTAATATGAGAATAAATTCTAATGCATGCTCATAATCATAAATATTAACTCACAGGTAGAATGATCTCCTTTGTGTTAAACCTAATGCCTTGAAATGGAGGCTTCTATTCTTAATTGATCTATAAAAAGAAAAATAGGAATGATCATTAGGATTTAAAACCTAAACCAATTTTATATACCTCGAAAATAAGATCATGACTCAATATTAAGGAGCCCTATTTTTTATTTAAAAATGACGATGTCACGTTTTACAAGGAGCCTACTGAAAATTCAGCAGAGTTTCTCCTATAAAACGGACATCTCCCTTCTGAAGAAGGGTCATTACTGCGTTAAAAATATACTTCTATATCTACTAGTAACCAAAGCTCAATCTGAGCCTCCAAACTACATGTCTATGCTCAATTGAGTCCACTTTTACGTCGCAAAATTCATAATTCAAGTATACCAATTTCTAACTCATACATCTTCATTTATACTCAATACATCCAGATAGTCTCGATTCTAACAAAAAACAACTCAATTTAATCAATTTCATACATTTCTATAAGAACATAACCCTTTCCAAATTTGCATCTTACAAACTATGAAGAATTTCATTACAACACTTTTATGAAAATTGATCCACATAATATTTTGAAATTTTAAAATTATTTTTCGATCATTTTTGGGTTGGTCAAAAAATTACCATGTCATCCAAAAATGACTAGCTCACCTCCTAGAATCAAATAACACTAATCTTATGTTGAAACTCCTCCCGGTTTACAAGAATCAGAAGATTAAAGCTCAAAGGTAACTCATTTCTATTCACCGGTAAAATGGGTTGATTGGTGCCAGGTTTCCCTCCTTTCCTACTATTTTAGGGTCGTTAGACATGATGATGGTGTTTCTTTCGCCCAAACATAACTAAAAATAGGAGATCGGAGACTTACTTAAATGAACCGAAATTTTCCGTTATTATTCCTCCAATTCTGGGTTAAGTTTAGGAGTATTATAGAACGCCCCGAGAGCTTTTTGTAGAGTCCTAGATAGCTGGACATAGTGGTCAGACGGTGAAAGTATGAGTGTTGCAAGTTGGGAGTGAATAGTAACCTATAAGAAAAAGAGTTTAAGAGAGAAATGAACTTAAGTTGTCTTAAGTTCAACTAATACTTTTATAGGCTTTTCTTCTTATTGGTCCATTATGAGTAATTTAACAAAAAATTTGGATCACTTCGGTAATATTCTAACAGCTAGTGAATATGGTGTCTTTAATGCATACTGGTCAACCAGTGCTTTGCATATATCTATTATAATAGCTAGTTTTTGGCTTTAATGTCTAGGAAGGGTCCTAAAACACCATAAATTTGTGTTTTCTTATTGATTTTAGCATAAAGAAGCTTTTGGGTATATTTTACACACATTTCTAAGTAATTTTTAATATTTTAAACATCATTGTTTCATATTTGTGTTAGTAAGCCCTTTGGAGTTATCAAGTGAATAAGTGAGATATTTTTAGTTGTAATCCTTTCTTGGGGTGTTGGATATTGTACTTGGGAATGTTCTAATTAGGATTAAGGTGCCTATTTACGTTGGAATAAGATTGTAAGGAGGATTTATCTTTATTAAGAAAAATTATGCAAAGGCTATTATTCGCTTTATATAGTGGAATTTGAAGAAGAGATTTGGGAGTGGACATAGGCAAGGATTATTTAACAAATTCCTATAAATCAGTTTGCCTTCTCTCTTTCCTATTCTCTTTAAATCATTGTTCAACTGTTTAATTAATTTATGCTAAACAATTTCCTTATTCTTATTTACATTAATTGTTGTAATTAAGTACTTTGGTTTAAAAAATTGTTGAATTTAACCCCCCCCAAATGATTTTAAGCCATATGATCTATAAATACATAACTTTTTACGTTCTTTTATTTCACATTGATCTATAAAATAATCATTAAGTAAAAGTTGAAAATTAAGTAAGGATATATGGGAGTTAATTATTGATCTAATGCCTCTTTACGGTCCTTAATTGGCTTTCATATGGAAGGGAAATTTTAAAGTGATAGTACAAGCATTGGCTACTTTAGTTTGCAATTATAAGAATGATAGTTTGCACCCAAACATCAATTATCAAATATTTTCATACAATTCAATGGGACATTTCTTAATTAAAAGAAAAGCTTTAATATGGGTTAGATTTATTAATCTTGAAGTATAGATTGATCTAAGGTACAAAGAAGAGATAAGTAGGGGAATTCAAGTTGGTAAGACTTAAACAAGTGAGTAGTTTAAGCAATGTAACCAAGTATGGATACAAATTACTGAATAAAAGCTCTTTATAACATACAAATGAAAAAAATCAAAAGACTTTAGTTCAATATATGACATGAGGCAATAAAAAAGAAATGGAATTTTGAGCCCTTAGATGTTTGCATAATGATTAAAAGCCCCTAATTAGAAATATCAATTAGTTCCATCTTTGTTCACTAAAGCATAATTAAAAAGAATTATCAGGATTAGGAAAAGGAAAAGGAGATGTTGAAAGAAGAGATATCATGATGGAAACGTAAAGTTGTGAGAATAGAAGAAGAGTGGAAGTAACAGATATAAGTTGATTTTTTTCAAGGGAGGAGAGTAATGCATAACAAAATTCTTGAAGACAAGAGATTACTTGGAAAGCAAAAAAATAAGGTGAATTAACCATTATGCAACAAGCCAAGAATGATGAAATAAAAGAAAGGGTTAAAGTGTGATTTGGAGATAAAAATACAAATATATTAACCGAATGTAATCAAAATTTGAAAAGGTTAAAAGGAGTCATTTTAAATCAAATTAGGTAATCAACAACTTAGTCAGTGATGATAAGAATGTAAATAAAATTTGGAAGAAGACAATAAAGATGATTTAAAAAAAGAATCAAAAGTTTGAAGAAGATAATGAGAAGTTAAAAAGAACCATTGATAAAAATAATAGGTGAGTGCTCAAGTGGATCCACAAGATAGACAATAAGAAGATTCAGGATCTAACAAGGAGCATTGAAGTTTATCACAAAGATAACAAAGAGCTAGAATAAATGGAATAGATTAAATACGAAATATGCCATCAAGAGTTAGCTAAAAACAATTGGTTTAAATGAAAATTATGAGATTAGCATTGCCAAATAAAAAAATGATAAGTGAAAGATAATATTATGATTAAAAAACAAACTTTTTGTACTCATCCTTATCTTTTTGATAGGTGAGTACCTAAAATCAAAGCTCTTAGAAAGAGAACTAAGAAGATCATCAAAAGGAACTCATATCTCACTCACTTAAAATGTTAAAGCCCGCACAAATTGAAAAGTCTGAGGTAAAGGAACTAAAAGAAAGAATGGATCAGCTTACTAGAAAGCTCATATTAGAAAAAACATAAGCTTCAATTTAGGAAGAGAGTTAGTTGAATACTCTTAGAGCATAAACATAAGCTTATGTTTGCCACACCATCTACATCTACTTATAAATTCCTATCTATATCAATACCTATATTCTTGACTGCATCAACACACTAATTTCTAATAATCGCAATCACTTATCAATTTTTACCTATCTTAGGATACCAATATTTACTAATTTTAGTATATTATTATCCACTAATTTCTACACAATCTTGCTAAAAATAAGTATGTTTTATCCAACCCACTCTATTCTAATTCATTTAACATCTATGTTTTACATTTACAACTAATAACATCATATGGGCCTATTTTTTATAAATTGGTCATGATAAAGGTAATGAAGTACACAGATGTATTTTATAAGAATAAAAGGGATTGTTAAAGGTAAAATGGTCAACTTGGTGCAAAAACATGAAAATATGTTGCAGTTTATAAGAGATGCATGTATTACTAACACTTCCACACTTGGGAAATTTTAGTCAACGCTAAACATCTAGATGACCTTGAAGTTCAAAACTCTAGGTTTCGAGAAGTATGATGGCAACAGAAATCTTAAGGCTTATTTGAGGATTTTGTATAAGAAGATGGAAGCTTACTTTGAAAATGACGATATGTTAGTGAACTACTTTCTTAAGTCTTATTGGTCCAACAGTAAGTTAGTCTCTAAGTGTGAATTAGTTTTTGAATGTGAATCAACTTATGATGATACATTTGAGAGATCTGGTAAATATATTTATGAATCAACACAAAGTTTAATTAGGGCACAATGATAAGCCATAAAGATATATAAAAATGAACAAGAAGTCAATGAAAAGCTTAAAAGAATACCTAAAACGATGGCATGTAAAAGCAAATAAATCCCCCAATTGTCTTTTTCAAAGAAAGAGACTGTAGACCTATTCCTCAAGATACTAAAAAATCTTACTATAAAAATTATGGAAATTTTTAAGACCAAGATTTAATATCACTACTCACTCTATTTTTTTTAACATTAAAAAGAGAAAATATTATATATAAAACTATAAGTATTAAAAAAATTAACTTCCTTTTCCCTATTAAAAATAGGGATAACAATGGGCTGGCCAATGGGTCAACCCCAACCAAGTTTTTTAAAATAATTTTTTAACAATTAAAAATATAGAATAATTTATTTTTTAATTAGATTAAGGTCTGAATTACCCAGATACAAGCTTACCCGAAACCTAACTCTTCTAAGTAAAACGATGTTATTTTGCTTAGAATAATTAGACCTCGAGTTTGTTCGAACGCATTGAAAACAACTAAATTTAGACCTATGGGCCAAAAATTGCCATCCCAACTAAAAAATATCATATCGACAAATTTTAGATACAAAGTAGTTTTCAAAGAAGAAAATAATTCTCAAAATCTTATATACAAATTCAAAGATAAATCTATCTTTCTCGTAGGCATATACTGTAAGTATAAGTAGTGTACAAGTCGACTTGTACAATGGGTAAGTCGACTTACACGCATTCAGCACCGATAAGTCGACTTGTACATGGGAT
>JANIPN010000218.1:55562720-55578751 GCA_027478595.1 Erythroxylum anguifugum
AACATCACTTAAGACACATACACAAGCCCTTCACAAGCAACATCAATTCATCAAATTCTCATCATGCTAGCTTCAAATTTTCCATATCCATAACACATAACACAAAACTTACTTGATCAAGCTTTGATTTCTTCAAGATCTTCAAGAAAACTACCAAGACCTAACTTTAACCATCACCAACGATCATCATCTACAAAGATGGTAGAGGTAGGTTTTTATGGTAAACAAGGAAGAGAGTGTAAGTTGGCAAGGAAGTAAGCAAAAGGTGGAAGCTAGCTTGAGTGATGAAGGATATTAGCACAAAAACACTTGGAAAGGGCAAGACTCACAAAGAAAAGGAAGAGAGCATGAAAAAAATACACTAGAAGGTCTTCCAAATGAGAGTGTTGTGAGAGAGAGGGTAAGGAGAGCTTAAATGAATATAACTTAGGGTATTTTAATTAAATACATGGCTAAGAACTTGCCATGTGTCAAGATCAAGCATCAACTCTTAATTTCCTTTTAACTAATCAAGTTCAAGCCCAAATTCCAATAAATGACACTTGTCAAAAATTCCTATAGCCATATATCCAAAATTCAATACCATAGATAGTAAATTCTACTACCATAAATCAATTGGTCTGCCACTTGACATTTTTCCTAGTCCATAATTTACCCCGAAAAATTTCAGAAAAATTTCCTAAAATTCTCCAAAATTACTAAATCACTAATTTCACTTTCCAAATAAATTTTTAATACCAATAATCCAAAAGTCTCAAAGCAATCACATTTATGACCAATATACCGGGAATGTCAATAAATGCAAGTACAAGAATTTCATGTGCAATAAATTCATTTTTCACATGTATGTGTATGTCACTATATGCATGAACATGCAATTGCAATACTAAACTCTCACTGATCTCTTAAAATTCCCATTTTACCCTTTCCACTGGTACCGGGATGTTACAGTTAATTGGGCCAGAAGGAGAGATAATTGAATGTCCATCCCTATTTTGAGACTTTTGATGATCAAAGACGCCTTTAAGGTTTGTGGGGATAACAAACAAGCAAAGACAAGATGGATGAAGCTTTTTTGAGAAGAGACACGGCAGTGTAAAACACTACATGATTTTTTCCTTACTTACATAACCATGTATATCAATCGTGGAAACATACATGATCATATGAAGTCACACACGCCTATGTCTTAACTTATACGACCGTGTGGATCAATCATATAAGTCTCTGGAATTGTATGAAGAAACGTGTGAAGAGAAAAGACGTACACTGTCATGTACACGCCTGTGTTAATGACATACATAGCTGTGTGTACTGACCGTGTAACTCTCTATAATAGTGTATATGTAAGTGACCTTGTATCTTCAGCACTTTACTCGTAGATGTACGCGATCACAAAGAGTACTTACACTGTGTATGATCTAGAAAAATCAATTTCATGATATAAAAGAAAATAGGTTTCGTAAGAGAGTGAGGTGATAACATCCCAAAGTAAGGGAAAATAAAGAGAGGGCACGTAATGCAGTATTCTTATCCTTTTCTGATTATTTTTCGGATTAGTTTGGGTGTATGTTGATTATTACATCAACTTTGGTTTCAATCATGAAACTTTATAAAAAAACTTATTATTGTGGGGTGAGAGATCAACTTTTGTAAATCCTTATTGAGTTTAGTGGATTTGTTTATCAGTTTAGGAAAAGTATTAGTGTTTATTTTATCGCTAAGTTTTTTATTCTCATACTGATTTACTGATGCAAGTTGAAGAGTACTTTTTTGTCAATATTTAATTAATCTTTTAGAGAGTTGTGTTATTTTCTCCCAACATAATACAAGACCATTCGTTTGATCTTCATAACTACCATTAATCATTGATCATGTTAGCATTCCTACATCATGTTAACAACAATCAACTTTAATTAATGCTTTTTGATCTAAACATATTCATGGTGAGAATCACGAGCTCAAAATAAAAACACCTTAAAATATAAACCAAAATAAGCTTAACTCATAAGATAAAATTTACCACAATGAACCTTTAAACTCAAGGTGTGGAAACCAAAACAACATATGTGTGTCACTTGTCACAAATAAAAGGTTAATACCATCACATGCCACGTAAAGGCAAGAGCAAGAGCAATAGCATATTTATGTAGATATTAATAGTCATTTCATAAGAGAAATATTATTGGAACCAATGACACCATAATTTAAGTTTCCATCTTTAAAGGTCGACAATGAAATAATAGATCTAAGTAATCATACTATAAATACAGTGTCATCTTTAAGGAAATAATGGACTTATAAGGCAGCATATGCTCCATCAATAATTTCAAGCAACTTACAAATTGATTTTAGACAGATTTCACTAGCAACAAACATAAACCTTGCATTGTTGTGGCATTTGTTTAAGATCACACAAAAATTTGGAGAAATCTTAAACAATTTACAAGGATTTTAGTTTAAATTTCACACTGATACTCATTATTATAGTAATTGTGTGTAAAGATACACCAACCCCTATAGAAGACCTTGTAAATGGAAAACGCTGCATTTTCACAAAGGTTAAGGAAAGGGTACAAAGATAAATAAACCTATAAGAAGTAAAGTTGTCCTTTAAAATATTTAACATAAGGTAGCTCAAAGATGGGTAAAATGATACTTGTAGTCAACCATGATGTACAAAGTAAGAAAATTTAAGAACAAAAAGAAAGACGATATATTTAAGAAAAATTTAGAAACTAAGTTTTCAATATTAGATGTGTCATTGGATTAAGTATTGAACTTTATAAAGACAACAAGATTTTGCTAACCCTCTTCCCTAATGCCTTTAGGTCAAAGATTGAGATAATTACTGCATATTCCATAGGAATTATGGACATGATATCAAAGATTGGCAAAACTTAAAGCGTATTATCAGAGAAATTCGATAAAATGGTCTTTTAAGATTGTATATAGGAGAAATGGAGAGCAACTCTTAGAATCTCAAACTTAAGATACGAGAGTAGGAGAGACATTTTTTATAGATGCAAAAGATCACGATCTCTCAACTAAGGCATTAAAAGCATAGTAAAGGCAATCAATATAATTATAGACAGTGACAATAAATAGAGAGTATCTTAGTTAAATAAGTCTGCATGTTGTAGTCAAGTTTGATAGTTTATGCCCTACAACCAATCAGTTTGGTTGTAGTTTAGTGACATTATAATTTAAAAACATCTTTTATCTTGTACATTTTTAGATGTTTATGATAAAGTCCATGAGATAATTATATATTGCAAATGAAATTATAATGAGATTATAATTATGAGATTCATATTGCATTTATGTATTATTCCTAAATATTCCTAGTCATTGTTTTATTAAGACTAGACATCAATAGAGAGTAAAAAGACTAACACATGTTTTGTTTTTTCCTTATAAAGGAAGTAGTCTATCTTATAGGCTAAAATATAGAGATACTTAAATAAAAGTGTGGGTACTTGTTAGAGAACAAGTTCACTGAACATACCCAATATGAGAAATCCATTTGGAACATTACTTGTATGTCTACGGAAATCTCATTGTGATGATTGTATAAGTAATCATTTGACTTGAAGTCTCCAAAGTTATCTTGTATAGAGATTGCTATGTTATGATACTACTTATGATGTATTTAATCATGGGTTATTCAAACGGTAGTCATTAAAAGTAGCATGAACTATATGGAGATAGTAGTGTGATCAAGATATGATGGAGATAGTAGTGTGATCAAGATATGATTTATCATCCTAAAGTAAATAGGGAGAACGTTTTATAGGTTGCATAAGGAGAGAATTTGGTTCTATAAAATCAAGTTGCAGTTAAAAAGACGATGATCCACATATTCACTCTCCTGAAAAGTGAGCAAGATGGATTGTTATATGATCCTTGAATGAATTTGTCTTTGGTTTAAATCCTTTACTTTATTGCCAACATAAGATGAAGGATCCTTTTGGGATTATATTATTATGTCTAACTAGCTTCAATCATGGAGCTATTTGGGGGGGACCTGTGAATTAGTCTATACAATATTTGTCAACAAAAACCATTTATCTATATATGGTCCAGACAAGAGAGTTGTCCATTTTATGATTGGGATTGTATTTAGGCATGTTTTCAATGATAAATGAGAGGACTCTTGAATAATATGAGGGCTAATACCAACCTTTCCTCATCTATTAAAATTGATACAATAACATTGTATACTAGCCTTTAAGCCTACATATGAATGGGATTAAAATAATGTTAACTATCAAACCAAACTAATATTTTCTTACTATTGCTTATTTTTCCTTTGAAATTATTTGAAACCTAATCCCTTAAAGCAAGTATCTATTTTAAACGCCAACAAGTTAATCTTCTAGATGTTCTCTCCTTTGAAGAAATGAGTATGAATCTATTTGACCTATAAGAATTCTTTATTAGTTAGCAGTTTTCATAATTTTTTTACTAGTAGAACTTTATTGACAACATGAGTAGAAATAACTCCTAATCCTCCTTCAACTTTAGGCATACATAAAATTTACCATTTCCTTTAGCCCTATACACATTGTTACCTTTTCTAGTCCAAAGAAATGTTTTCATTAACTTCTCGACATATTTGATTAGATCAAGAGATAAATGCAAGGGAGAGGTCTAATAGATATACATATTTTTAATAACATAAATATCAATTGCAATCTTCTTACAAAGTCAAGAATACATTCTGGTAACTAACTAACCTCTTATGAATAGAATCAAGGAGAGGTTGATTATACAAATATGGCAATCTCTTGATGGTTATTGAAATGCCTTCGTACTTAAAAGGGAGATGCTCCTATTTGAAACCTATTAATAGGGGTATTTTGTTAGCTATTTATAGAGAGCCAGTAGAAATATAAAAGTAGCCTTTTATGGGTTAGTAAAGAGGCTTAAGATCCTTTTGAATTCAACTCGGAATTCTATAAATACTCTGATAGAATATGTATTAGTATCGCAAACCAAAAGAAGATCATTACCAAATGAAAGATTGAAGATATTTTGTTTATCACAAAGATTAAAGAATCTTAGTTTATCACCTTTAAAGTGGAATCTAAAATTCCCAATTATTAGCTATGATTCATATCAATGTTTCAATACAAATGGTGAACATATAGGGTGGTAAGGGATAACACTGTCTAAGTCCTTATGATCCCTTAAAAATCTTGATTAGTTGAACTGTTGATAAGGATGTTGTGGGAGGGGCTTATCACACATTGGTTCAACTAAATAAGGAATTTATTATGGAAAAATCATGCTTCTAGGATGCTAAAGACTAATTGATTTAATCAAAAGCTTTATGGAAGTTAATCTTGATGACAATTCTTAACATCCTTTTTTTCTTATGGTAATTCTTAACTAAATCTTGAGTTATAAGAATATTATCCTTAATACTTTAAATTTTTGTAAATGTACCTTGAAAGGGGTTTATGAGTTATTACAAGATCAATCGGATCCTAAAAACAAGTAGTTTTGATATGACTTTATAAGATGACATTGGAATAACAAATAAGTCCAAAATTAGTCAAGCTTGAAAGTTAGGAGTATTAAAGATTAGGAATATATGAATTATGTTCACCTCTTATAACATGTTACCCTTGTTGAAGAGCTCCATAACTGCAGTTGTGATTGAAGTGGATGTTAGGGTCTAATTTTTCAGAGTCAAAGCTAACCTTGATGATAAGTCATCATAAAGATTGAAAATAGTTTTAAGATTAATTGATCTACCAATTAATTGCATATATATTTTGAATCTTTTTAACGCTCCACTTTTAATTAATTGAGTGACAATTAACAAGTTATTTTTTTCTATGAAAGATACTAAGCTAGTTGTTTTAATATCTCACACATCTCAATTTTGTTAATTAGGATCTAAAATTTTCTTATAAAAACTATGATGGTTAAAAGATGTATAACAAATCCATTTATTTTAAAATTGATTAAATTATTTTAAATGCTCTAACCTTTTGGCAATATATCAAATATATCCCAATTTTTGTTGTAACAAAACATATGAAGACCTATGAATATGAATATATATATATATATATATCTCATTGTAACACTGTTTTAAAAAGTTTTAGGCATTCTACAAAATTTGGTGAAAATTGGACACTTTTTTACTTTTATGATTTTTCAAATTTTCATCTTTTGCAAAATTAAAAAAGCTCAAGACATAGTTTCTTCAAAATTTTATTGCAGATTCTTATTAACACTTGTATAGATTTTAAGGTCAAAATTCTAAGTGCTGAACTTTTTAAAGAAATAATAGTTCAGCACAATTAAGGTATTTCACTAAATAATATACATTTTTATAAGTCACAAACTCTAGTTTTATAAAATAAAAAACTTTAGATATTCTTAATATTTGGCTCATAATTAAGTATATTCAATATAATTTACTCTTTAAAATTTTTTATCAAGTTGGAAGGATTTAAATATTTTTGTATAACACGAATAACTCTTAGGTTGTTTAAAATTAAACATGTCGTAACACGTGACGATACAAAATGGTCCGAATATCTCCCAAAAAGAGAGGACGGACCCAATCTTGGTACAACGTACACAAGCAAACACAAACTAGTTAAGGTTAGATAAGCTTGGCAGTTGAAGGCAGAGATATGGTCAAACTAGAAGATGCGACTCTGCAAGTATACACATACACCGAATGTCCAACAATATTAACAGGAACATAGTAATAAGCGAAATGAGATATAAGATATTTGTTTAGGTTTATGCTTTATTCTTGTGTATTTCTAGAAGAGTCAGTTCTTCGATTCTTTGGCAAATATGACTCCCAATTTTTTGTTCAATATTACGATATTTTATTCTGTTCATAAATTTTAGTTATTTATTTATATGAGTTTCGTATAAAATTTACATAAATAAACACAGAACTTATATAAATAAACGACTGAAATTTATAAAATAAAATAAAACACTGTAACATTCAATAAATAAAGAAACTCATCCCCAAAATTATAGTCCGTTGCAATTTGTAGTAATGTTTCCGTCCTACCGTATCTTCTCTTGCTTTCTTCAGTTCGATGATGTCGAGATTGGATATCCTCGATATCCCCAACTCACCAAGGCTGTCCAATCCAACCCAATTGCTTTTTTATTTTTATTTTGAGTTATATTGTTAAGGTATTGAAAAAGAGAGGTTTTGTATTTGACCAAGCTTTTAAATAACTGCTACACATTACAGGAGCGTCAGTCTCTGAAACTCTTAACTAACAAAACTTCTGTTGCCTTCCAAGTTTGGAGTTGCCCATCTCAAACTCGTCCCAGTTGATCCAACCCATCACAATCACTCGCGACTCACCATGGATTTGGACATGAATTCCATGGCCGTTGCGATCGGGGTCTCTGTCCCGGTGCTTCGCTTCCTTCTTTGCTTCGTCGCCACGATTCCCGTGGGCTTTCTTCACCGGTTTGTCCCGAGTCCAATCGGCAAACATATATATGCTGCTGGTTCTGGGGCTATTCTTTCGTATCTTTCGTTTGGCTTCTCTTCGAATCTTCACTTCTTGGTTCCCATGTTGTCGGGTTATGCTTCCATGGTTCTGTTTCGCCCATATTGTGGAGTCCTCACATTCATCTTGGGATTCGGTTATCTTATTGGTTGGTTCGTTCTTGATCTGCTTTATTAGCCAGTTTCAGTATTTGTTTGAAACTTTGCTCTTTTCGGGCTTATTAATTGAATTTTGAAATTTTTACCGGTGTCCAATGGTTATTGTTGGTTCGTGAACTTGACTTATTCTTATTGCATTAATTCAAGTTGTCTGCTTTATCTATGAGACTTTTGTTTTCTCTGATTTTTCTTTTTGTTAATTTAGATTTGCATTCGAATTCATTTGTCCTAACTGAATACTTCGCGAGCTGTTTGTCGCATGTCTTTATTCTAAATATCAAAATGCAAGTTCTTTTTCTCTTTCGCATGGAAGTAGTTTTAATCCATTTTTGGCTAGAGAATGTCTGAGCTATATCTGAGGGTGCCTTCGACTTCGGTATAGATCAGTTTTGCATTACTACTATTTTTACGATTCTTTTCTTGAGCTGCAAAATGCAAGTAATTTGTTCCTTTCGTTCTATTTTTACCTTTTGGATTTGTTCTTCTAGGATTCTCCTTTTTAATGATGTTCTTTGAGATAATCACGTATGATATACTAAGGAACAAAAATAATGGCCTAGAAATATGACCTTTTTATTTCAGAAATCTTGACTGTTGTTGTGCATTTGTAGCCATGTATATTACATGAGTGGAGATGCATGGAAGGAAGGAGGCATTGATGCTACTGGTAAGTGCAGCTTAAGGTTTTTCAACAGTCTTGGATTTCTCTGTTGAAAGAGGGGGCTCAGAGGTTGTGGGAATTGAATTGTTTTCTTGTATAATCTTCTGTAGCATTGTTATACTTGTTAATGGTGAATTCTCGTGTTCAAATTTTAGGAGCATTGATGGTATTAACACTGAAAGTCATATCATGTGCAATTAATTACAACGATGGGTTATTGGAGGAGAAAGATTTACGGGATTCCCAGAAGAAATACCGTTTGATTAAGCTGCCTTCATTGATTGAATACTTTGGTTATTGCCTCTGCTGTGGTAGCCACTTTGCCGGTCCAGTGTATGAAGCGAAGGACTATCTTGAGTGGACAGAAAGGAAGGGTGTAAGTACTTTGATTTCATCTTATTTCTAGATGCTTGATTATAGATGTGAAAATTTTCTCAGTTTTCTTAACCTAGCTTTGCAGATTTGGGCCCGTACAGAGAAAGGACCATCACCATCTCCTTTTGGAGCAACCATTAGAGCTATCCTCCAAGCTGCAGTTTGCATGGCCTTGTATCTGTACCTGGTACCCAAGTATCCCTTATCGCGGTTCTCTGATCCAATATACCAAGAATGGGGCTTCTGGAAAAGGCTGAGTTATCAATATATGTCTGGTTTCACAGCTCGCTGGAAATATTATTTCATCTGGTCAATATCAGAGGCCTCTATTGTTATCTCTGGCCTGGGTTTCAGTGGGTGGACAGATGTTTCTCCACCAAAGCCACGTTGGGATCGGGCTAAGAATGTTGACATCATTGGTGTGGAGTTAGCGAAGAGCTCAGTTGAGTTGCCATTGGTCTGGAACATTCAAGTCAGCACATGGCTCCGACACTGTGAGTTCATCAACTTAACTCATTTTAATTTGTAAATATTGGATAGCATGAGTTAGATTTCTTTCTTGAAATTTTAAATTCCAGCCTGTAATCATATAGCATGTGAATCCTAAACATGATTAAGCATTGATCATACAGGGATTGTGCTTCTATTTTTATTTTCAAACTTTTATATTTGACTTTATTTTGGTAACCTTTCCCTAGGACTTTTTAAACAAAAGTTTGGATTTCCTGGTTGATTCCTGTAATATTAGACACTTGTCATTACTAAGTGAAATTTGTTTGATATGTGTGTGATGGATTCATTACAAATTTGCTCATATATGGATGTTTGGTATGTAGCTTTTGGACCCTATACAATAGGTACCTTAGTTTCTTCTGAACTGAGATTTCACTGCCAGAGCAACAGTCCATTGTATGAAGTACTAATGAATCTTATATTTGATTCCTGTAGATGTCTATGATAGACTTGTTCAGAAGGGGAAGAAACCTGGTTTCTTTCAGTTGTTGGCCACACAAACTACAAGTGCTGTTTGGCATGTGAGTACAATTGCAAGTTCTGTGTTATCTATTTCTTCTATTTACTTGTCATCTATCATAATCTATTTGATTACAACTCGTCCTATCTTTTTCTTGTATTTCTGTTCCAGCACTATACTCTGTGGTTTCCTTGTTAACTTTGTTCATGGAATCAAGTCTATGTTGAAACTGCTAGGGTGTCCCTAATTTTACTGGTTCACTTTTTGTATAGCTCATGATCTCACTAGATATTTTAATTTAGCTTCTATGTTATGTGATACGAGTATGGTGACAGAAACATGTAATCGTATCAGTTTGGTTCACATATTTGTACACTTTGCCTGTTGTTTTTTGAATCACCAAACAGTTAAACTTACTGCTCTTCTCAATTATTTTGTTAAAAATTGCAGGGTTTGTATCCTGGGTACATCATATTCTTTGTTCAGTCAGCACTTATGATTGCAGGTTCAAGAGGTATTGAGCCAGATAGCTTTTACTTGCTAACATCTGACTGATTTCGTCCATATAAAATTATAAATCCCCTCTGACATTGTTTCTGTCTTGAGCAGTCATATACCGGTGGCAGCAAGCTGTGCCTCCAAGTATGGCTATGGTCAAGAAAATTATAGTGTCGATGAATTTTGCATACACCCTTTTGGTTCTAAACTATTCTTGCATTGGTTTTATGGTTAGTTCTCTCATCTTTCTATGTAGATCTGATAATTTGAGATGTAGAAGTTAGTTAGTTTCATAGTTTCTTATGATTACACTTTGTTGTGGCACAGGTATTAAGCTTGCATGAAACCCTTGCTGCATATGGCAGTTTGTATTATGTTGGAACCATTCTGCCTGTGTTTCTAATCCTTATGGGAAAAATAATTAAGCCAGCGAGGCCTACTAGATCAAAAGTCACCAAGGAACAATGATGTAGGTGGTGCAATTTGCAACGCCTAGTAGATCAAAAGTCACCAAGGAACAATGATGTAGGTGGTGCAATTTGTTCTTGTTTCGGAATGCTTCAAATGAAAGATAACTAGTGGCTTCTGCGCCAGTGAGTTTGTAACCATTTTTTTTTTTTTGAATCTGTAAGAACTGAACATTTCACCATTATTTTGAAGAAAATCAGCGTTTCCTATCCTTTAATTTGTCAATTTCCATTCAATCTTAGGCCACTCCCTTGAAGCACCTTTACTAAACATATGCATTACGTCTTGAAAGGCTACTAAGTTCAAAAAGTTGGCAGTGGAGTTATTGTTATGGGCAGTACTCTGTCAACAGATATGTTATGTTTGGTTGGACGTAACGTTTTTAATATAATGAAATAGTTTATAATGGAATGAAATTAAATAGATGTAATATTAAAAAATTATTGTTTGGGGGAGACGGAAAGGTTCACAATATAATATAGTAAAATATTATTTAGAAGACGAGTTCATAATATAATATAGTGAAATGTTATTTATCATTTTACATTTCATCTTAAACTTTCGGCTAAATTTGGTCACAACTGATGTCAAAATTTAATAATGTTGAAATTGATTATATGAAGATCAAGAACACAAAACAAATGATTTTTGCATCGCAAAAATTGAGGAGTTCAAAAGATACAAGGGGACCTATTAAAGGCTGTTATTGAGTGAGATTTTCATATTGAAGATTTTAAAATTGGTATCTATATATATATAGTTTTATACTGGATTCATAAAACTAGGCCCAATTACTTCTCATCCTTGGGAATCCAAATCTACTGAACCATTAGATCTACCAAGTTTAAATGCGATCAGAGTATATTATATAATACTCACTCTGATTTATAATAAGTGTCGTTTTAGAAAAATGCACGCTTATTAAGAAAGCTAATGAAATTATAGATATACCCTTACGAAACCTTTAATGAAATTAGCATGTGAGAGAAATTACATATTAAATTGTCTTGAAATTGTGATATGTGTAATTAAAATGACAGAGAAATTAAAGGTTAATTTTGGAAGTAAAATTATAAATATGATCCGTGTAAATACTTATTTTGAATAATTAAAATGTATCTAAAATGACACTTATTATAAATCGGAGGGAGTATATATATCTGTTAGCCGTGTTTTTCACAAATTTGGTATGCCAATAGGGGACCCAAGTCACAATCAAGCAGGCTATCAGTGGTTGGGTTGACTTTCTGGAGTTAGGCCTTCAATTGTATTTAGAATGGCCATATAGAAGTAGTTTCTGGGTTCGGGCGGCTGATCTATACCTTAGCTGGCTAATAGCAAGCATGAAATAGGCACACTGAGGTCAACAGAATATGGAATTGGCATTGTTAGGGCCGGCGAGGTGATAAAGGTTAGGGGAGGCAATGACCTTTTTAAACCACAATTCTTAAGTTTAATTGTATCCATTGACATATGAAGGATTAAGAATAGCCGTCTGAGTTTATTAAGCAAGCGTCCTCATGAAGTTTTTTTTTAATATGATGTTCAGGTGTCCTATTCGTGTTTCTAGCCTTTTCAACTCTTTTGACAAATAAACATTGGTTTTGGTAACAGGAATCTTCAGCCAAACCTTCTACTGTTACTTTTTTGCCTTTGAAGTTCAGGTAAACCATTGCATTATACAACCACAAAACATACAAAGCATAATAGTCTTATGTGAAAAGGAAAAAGGAGGATAGGAATTCATTCTTCAAACAAAATTAATTGATAGCTTTTCAGGTTTAAAAACATGTTTAAGACAAAACATATTTTTTATGAGTTTAGTTAATTTGACATAATCATATAGAAAAACATTGTTTTCTTACCTTTTTCTTTAAAAAAATCATAACTTGCGAAAATTGTTTTAATACAATTTGGGAAATTTTATTTATGTCTTCAATTTATACCTTATTATTTATGCTTTAATAAACTTACCTATTCTATTTAGTTATTATGCATCTATAAATTTATTATAAATTACTTTCCTTGAATATCATGCCTTACTTGTGGTATTAGTTATTATATAGTCGTGCCTTTTAGTTTAAAAGTTCAATGACAACTTATTAAGGATTACTCAATTTGATCTTTTACAAATTGTTTAGGAGAAGTATAAAAAATATACGTGGACAACATAATTATGAAAACAAAGTTGGAAGAGTCTTAGAAGAATTTGTTACAATCCTCAAAAATATAATTTTAAATTAAACCCTAAGAAAATTGTATATTTAATATAAGAGCAAGTAAGTTCCTCAAATACATGGTCACTCATAGAGGAATAGAGGTTAATCTGAAAAAAAATTTAGACTATTTTACTAAAAAAGTAAAAGTAGTACAAATCTTAATAGATAAGGTAGTAAGCTTATCAAGATTCTTCTTAAGATCTAAAGATCTATCTATTAATTATTTCCATTCTTATATCCCTTCAACACATGTTTTGCATAAAGAACAACTTGAATCCATTAATCACCTATTCTTCAATTGCCCTTTCACCACCCAGATCTAGAATCACATATAATATATCTGCACTATATACCTTAACAGTTCTAATCTTATGGAGTTGATCTCACAAGTTCTTAAGGAATAATAGACATATTAAAGAAGAATTAATAATGTTGAAGATTTCTCTTGGCTTTATAGCTTACAAAATCTAGTTAGAGATAAATAAGAGAATTTTCCTCAACCAATGCCTCTCTATATGCTCACTGTTATAGGAGCTTATTAGAGATATTAAGGAGCACATCATGGCATTATAGTTACACAAATGTTACAGTAACTCATTTGTATCAAAATGGTGCATCTGATAGGTGTAGATTGCATTGTACTTTTGTAGGTAATTTAGTGTGTGTTTAGTGGTTAATTTGACTGTTTAGTGTGTGTTTAGGTTCAGAATTGTGTTACTTCATAAATATTTGTGTTTTAAAGTATTTTTTTTAGGTGAGAACGTGTATTTGAGCTACAATTATGTATATATAAGGTGTTGTGATGAGTTTGTTAGTGTTTCAGAGCATTCAGAGGAGAATCGAAGAAGACCCGGGCAATAACCCCAGGGCCATAATCGTGGCAAATATATCACAATCATGACAGAAGCTCGAGGGCAGGGCCACGATCGTGGGGAGTCTGCCACAATTATGACAGAGAGCCAAACAAATTGGCCACAATCGTGGCCTGCATGCAAACATACTCGAGGTCGCTTCCAGATTCGAATTTTTTAGGAATATTTCAGACCCGGAAAGACACTAAGGTTACCTTAATTGGAAAAGACTATAAAAGAATTATGATGTAACCCTAGAAAGGAGCTCTACATTCAGCTACTCTTGGAAACCGTAAAGAGAGAGAGAGAAAGAGAAAGAAGAGACAGAGAAAAGAAGGAGAGGAAAAAGAGGAGGGTTTTGATGACGAAGCTTCCCAGAGTAGGTGATCTCCCGACACTGCTGCCTTCCTGTATCATCCAACCTAAGTTTCATTTTCTCCCCATTTCCCTTTTTATTCATTTAATGTGTAAGGTTGAGTGGGTTGTATGATTATGGATTTCAGTTTGTTAACAATGTTCTAACTTTTCCTTCGGGGATTTTTCTTAGATTTAATGTTATTCTAGTTGATTTATGCTTATTTGAATGGGTGTTATGATTGATTATTGTATTTGCATATTTTGGTAATAAACCGAAAGGGTGATTAAATCGGGTTAATAAGAGTTAGGCAATTTAATTGACCATATAATCAATCATATCGGTTTTTGTACAAAGAGAGATCCCGTGTGAGACTCAGTAGTTAGTAAGGAGCTTTCGATCTAATTATGGTTGTGGGTAATTTGTAAATTGAGAGATTGCAAATTTCATAATTTGATTAGGGTTTATAATTTAGGATTTAACGATTATAACTTGAGAGAGATTAACCGGCCCTTCGATAGCCTAGAACTAACACCCCGATAACACATAATTGGCTAGGTTAGTATTAATAATAGGTAAAATCCTCTCTCATAACTATTTAATTTCTCTCGATTTATTTCTATTGTATTTTTGTATTGCTCAAAATTTCATTTCTTTTTGTGTTAATTTCTTAATTACAATTCTTGCCAATCAATTTCTCAAATTTACTTTTCTTGTGAAATTTTATTTCCGTTATTTCAATTTTCTTAGCCTTAGATAACATAGGATTATATTAGTCACCCTTTTTGTGGGATCGACCCCTCTTAAACTACATTCAAGACTCGTGCGCTTACGGTTATTGAGGGTTTTATAAATTGTAAAACTTGTTCAACAAGTTTTTGATGCCATTTTTGGGGAGGCGTAGATTATTTTAATTCTTGTAGTCTAAGGATTTTTCAACCTTTTGTGAAAAAAGAGAGAGAGAGAAGTTGGGCATAAAGTAGACGACACATTAAATTGGATATCGCCAAACAATAATGGGGAATCTTAAGAGTTGAATGCTAAAAAGAGATGGAAAGAACGATGGTAGCAGAAATACATTATGGAGAGCGACGGACCCTTGTGGATGTCATGAGGCCACATCTCAATGCCCATCGTCAAGGGATTACACGACCACCAGCGCAAGTGAATACGCTCGAAATCAAACCATCACTGCTAAAATATTGCGAACAAATGTGCAATTCTACGGGTTAGCCAATAAGGATCTCAATGCTCATTTAGCCAATTTCTCTACGGGTTAGCCAATAAGGATCCCAATGCTCATTTAGCTAATTTCTTATAAATTTGCAACACCTTCCGATATATTGGGATGTCAAAGGATGCTGTTAGGATTAGGCTCTTTTCCTTTACACTTAGGGATCGAGCCAAGGACTAGTTCAATTCTCTCCACCCAGCCAACATTACAACTTGGAAGCAATTGGTGCGAGTTTTTCTAGATTAGTATTTCCCTCTAAACAAGATAACAAGACTAATAAAGGAAATTATCAATTTTTAGAAAAATGACGGGAAGTCTTTATATGAAGCGTGGGAGCGGTATAAGGAGCTACAAATGAGTTGTCCTCATCATAACCTACCCAACGAATTCCTATTGCACACCTTCTACACTGGAGTTAATCTACCCATAAGGAGCACCATAGACGTGTTGGGGTTCGTCTCTTACACTTGCATCACATGCATGCGCAGCGGAACAACGTCGAAACGTTCAGAGACTTCCCCAGAAATTCCCAGGAGCTCGTGTGTGTGAAAGAATCAAACCAATAACAACCAAAGTAGATTGTCTCCGACAGTATCCACGCAGAGGATGGAGGAATCAACCATTTCAAACACTTTGAAAAAGGAAATAGCTGGAACAAGGAAAAGAGTGCTAGCTCCTACCTTGTCACCGAAGAGCAACGACGGAGGAGGAGATCGCTTGGAGAAGAT
>JANIPN010000218.1:55578851-55595380 GCA_027478595.1 Erythroxylum anguifugum
TTATTCATAAAGTCTGTACATGACTTTGAACAAAATGCGCTAAAGGAGATGGCCTTTAGGGCACTACTCTAACAAGACGCAGCTACTGGAGGATCATTCATGAGAAAATAGTTGAAGCAGCACACGATCTGTTAGAAGACATGGAATACACTAATTGTCTTTGGACATCATAACGAAGTAGACATCATTCAACCTTTTGGGACTCAGGAGGAATGATTGCTGCTCCAAATTCAATGACAATATTTCAGGCTGAGATCAACAACCTAACCAAGAAAAAATTGAATAGCTTGAAAGCCACCTCTTCCTCTCCATTCAATGTAATGTAGCACAAATAAAAGTCATGTGGACAAGAGAGCTATATCATAGCTGATTGCTACTTAAGGGAAAACAACAACGCAGAGCAATTCAACTTTAATTGAGCATAAGTTGGTCAGAGAGATAGCAATCCTTATTCCACTACATACTAGTCGGGGTGGCATAACTACCCAAATTTTCATTGATCTAACAATACTGAGATTTAATTTAGAAATCGAGGGGTCATATGGATTTTAATAGGATAAATGCAATAACTATGATTCCAAACTATACAAGATCATGGACAAGTTCATAAGTATGGATGAGGCCCATAGGAGGTTAGAAGGGCAAATTGACCAAGTAACAAGGACTCATGCCTCTTTTATTCTCAATCTGGAGGTTCAAGTGGAACAGCTTGTCAATGTGTTATCTACAAAAAGTGTGGGAAGTCTTTCGAGCAACATGGAAGTATAGCCAAGAGAGAAAGTTAAGGCTATCACATTTAGGAGTGGGAAAGAGTTAGGACAACCAATAGATTAACCAGCTAAAACCCACTCTGTAGAAGAACAAGAGAAGCAGAAAAAGAATGAAGAAAAGAATGAGGACCTTCCCTATGTTCAGCCTCCGCCTTACCCATCAAGAATACCATTCATAAGACTTGATGATGTCGAATCTTCAGAGGAGCATGAGGAAGAAGAATAGATGACAATGAAAATCGAGTTTAAAGAAGCTATAAAAGTCTTTGTTCGTGAAGCAAAAGAAGAAGAAGAAAAGAGAGTGACTAAGGAGGAACGAGAGTAGCTCACCCTTTTACCAAACAAACTACTAGACTTAATAGAGGATTCAAGGAGTTTTATTATTCCCTATTTTATTGATAGTTTGTTGGTGAAAAGGATATTACTAAAATTAATTGGTTTTCTCAACTTTATCAATATTATCCTTCTGATCATTTTTCAATTTGTAGCTTACTCACAGGCTACAAAATTGATGCTGAACGAGAAGGGTGGAAGCCAGCTAGTTATAATTGATCCTAGCTGAGCTTCCAAAGATGCAAGGTCAAGCTAATGACCTTAAATTAGCACGTTTAGTAGTTATATTTAAATTGATGTATAATTAGGTTTGTTTTAAATTCTAAAATAAGCTTGTAATGATGTGGGATGGTTGGATTGCTAACTCTCTTATTCTCTTTGAATTAATTATAAGAAAGGGAACCCAACTTGGTGTTAAGCGTATTAGGTCTCCATCTCCGACACCATCCCCATCTCAGTCACCCTGATGAGTTCGTGTTCTAACCTTCTCTTTTCATTTTTGTTAGTAATTTCTTTTTATTTTTTCCGTATATTGTGTTTTATTTCTCCCTGGTGTAATTGTGTACCCTTCTCATATTGAGGACAATATGTTATTCAAGTATGGGGAGGGTTCTGTGTTTTTACCTTGAGTGTGAATTTTACATATTGTATGATAGTTTGTTTAGGTTGAATGATGTGAATTGTATGAATGCGTCAATGGTTAGGACTTAACGGGATAGATTTAGCTTTAAACATAATCTTTTAGGATTCGAAGATTTATTAGCTTGTGAAATTAGTGACCTAAATTACTTAAGGCTAACTATGTTAGTTAATTAGGATACGATATTAGTCCATTCACCCTAGGAATTTTCCATACTAATTTATAATTTTAGGTCAATCAAATAAGTAGCATTATTAGTACATTTTTATGAGAATGATTAGCTAAAGCAATAAGGTAGGTAAAATTGTAAAATTTAACTAAAATAACTATTCCATTGGCCTTCAGGTTATGAATAGAGCTAGTAACTAGTTGAGAATGTGATGTAGCTGAGTAATCGGATCGAAATGCATCACAAATATGTGCCTTCACGTAAAAAGGCTATAATGACATTCCAACTAAGCAACTTAATAAAAATATGACTTAGTTGAGTAACCGGATCGATATTTATTACAAATGTTTGCCTCTGCATAAACAGAATAGGTTTATATCCTTAAAGGAATATTAACAAAAAGAATGTTTTCAAATAAAAACCTGCCAAACTTGTTAGTAGCTTGATTTTTCATGAAAACCTACTTAGGAATAGCTACACTTTGGTTTTGACTGAATGATTATCAATGTTTGTATGTAAGTGATAAGGGTGAATTGATTCAACATTAAAATTTTGATTAGTTTGTATATTTAGTCCAAGGTGATTCGACGCAGATTTTGCTTGTTAATAAGTTAGAAAGACTTGAAGGGTTGTGTTTATAGTTAAATTTGTTTCTCTAAGTTGAAGCCATTGTCTCATTGTTACATATATGTGTTTTGTGTTTTTTTTATTTGTTTGATTGATTGACTATTTTTGTTTGCTTGAGGACAAGCAAATGTTTAAGTGTGGGGATGTTGATAGGTGTAGATTGCATTTTGTTTTTGTAGGTAGTTTAGTGTGTGTTTAGTGGTTAATTTGATTGCTTAGTGTGTGTTTAGGTTGAGAATTGTGTTAAATGATAAATATTTGTTTTGAAGTGTTTTTTGGATGAGAACATGTATTTAAGCTTCAATTATATATATATGAGGTGTCGTGACGAGTTTTTTAGTGTTTCAGGGCATTCAGAGGAGAATCGAAAAAGGTCCAGGCAATAACCCAGGGCCACGATCGTGGCAAATATTGCACAATCATGACAAAAGCTCAAACACAGGGCCACGATTGTGCGAAATCACGATTGTGCGGAATCTACCATGATTGTGACAGAGAGCCAACTAAGTTTGGCCATGGTTATGCCACTAAAGGCCACTAAAGTGGCCTGCGCAGACAGACGCAGGGTCGCTTCTGGATTCGAGTATTCGAGAGACATTTTGGACCCTGGAAAGACACTAGGGTTACCTTAATTGGAAAAGACTATAAAAGCATTATGATGTAATCTAATAAAGGGGCTCTACATTCAGCCACTCTTGGAAACCCTAAAGAGAGAGAGAGAGAAAAGAAGAAAAGGAAGAAGAGGAGGGTTCCAACGCCGAAGCTTCCCAAATTACATGATCTCCCGACGTCGCTGCCTTCTTAGATCGTCCATCCTAAGTTTCATTTCCTCCCCATTTCGCTTTTTACTCATTTACTGTGTAAGGTTGAGATGGGTTGTATGGTTATGGATTTCAGGTTGTTAACGATATTCTAGCTTTTCCTTCAGGATTTTGCTTATATTTAATGTTAATCTAGTTGATTTGTGTTTATTTGAATAGGTGTTGTGATTAATTATTGTATTTGCATATTTTGGTAATAAACCGAGAGGGTGAGCAAGATAAAAATGATTAAATCGGGTTAATAAGAGTTAGGCGATTTAATTGACCATATAATTAATCATATCGATTTTTGTATGGAGAGAGATCCCTTGTGAGATTCAGTAGTTAGTAGGGAGCTTTCGATCTAATTAGGGTTGTGGGTAATTTGTAAATTGAGAGATTGCAAATTCCATAATTCGAATAGGGTTTATAATTTAAGGAATAACGATTATAACTTGAGAGAGAGTAATCGACCCTTCGTTAGCCTAGAATTGAAACTCCAATAACACATAATTGGCTAGGTTAGCATTAATGATAGGTAAAATCCCCTCCCTAATAACTATTTAATTTCTCTTGTTTGATTTCAATTGTGTTTTTGTATTGCTCAAAATTTCATTTCTTTTTATGTTAATTTATGAATTACAATTCTTGCCAATCAATTTCTCGAATTTACTTTTCTTGTGAAATTTTATTTCTGTTATTTCAATTTTCTTAGCCTTAGATAACATAGGATTAGATTAGTCACCCTCCTCGTGGGATCAATCCCTCTTATACTACATTCGTGACCCGTGCGCTTCCCATTATTGAGGGTTTTATAAATTGTAAAACGTACTCAACAACATCATGCCTTAGTATGGTGTATTTGATGGAGCAATACTTGCTCCCTCCATGTCACAAGATTCACCTGAGCTTAAGCCAGCTTAGTCCATTATTAGTTCCTTGGTGACATAATGCCTTAAAAGGCAAGTTAATACATTAACCTATTCTAGCTTGGAATGTTAGTTTATGTCTCAATTCTTGTATACTACACTTAATTCCAATCATTATATTAGTCAAAAAGTCTAAGAGTTAAAGTGGATCCAAGAATTACTTCAAGATTCTACCATTACTATCAATCTCACATGTCAGAGAATCACCATATCTCTACATAGTCATTTTGAACACAACACTTAACTCTTTGTTGATTAATGAAGAAGATAACACTCAAAGGCTAATCTATTACTCCCTCTGATTCATAATAAGTGTCGTTTTAGAAAAACGCACGGTTATTAAGAAAGCTAGTGAAATTATAGATATACCCTTATTAATACTCCCATGAAATTACCTCGTAACCCCCGTGAAGTTATAAATGGTGATCTGTGTAATTAAGATGAGAGAGAAATTAAAGGTTAATTTTGGAAGTAAAATTATAAACATGCATACAAAGTCAAGAATGACACTTATTTTGAATAAATAAAATGTATCTAAAATGACACTTATTAGAAATCAGAGGGAGCATATGATTAAGATATTAGAAGGACCAGAGCTAAACTATTTAAGGTTGGAAAGAGGTAGCTATGCACTACTTATTAGCGCAGGAAGTTGAGGTCCTACTTCCAAGCTAACATCATCAATGTGTATATTGATATTTTACTAAGGCAACTATTTCATAAACCAAACAAATCAAAAAGGCCTATGAAATGATCAATTGAACTAGGAGAATTTTACATCATGTACATCTTAAGAAGCTTCATAACATTTTAATTTAAAGGAGATCTCATATTGAAAATGTTGACACAGTTAGAAGAACAAAACAAAGTCAACAAAAACTTGGTACCCAAAAACAAACACCCGACATAAATAATGTACATAGATAACACAACTAGATAAAAATATGGTGGGGCAAGGATATATTTTGAAGGAAAACTTGAACAAATATGCAATATAAAGTGTAATACCAATTCAATAATGAGGTAAAATATAAAGCATTGTTATTTGGACTAAAAATGATTAATGAAGTTTATATTAAGCTCATAACTATCATGTCAGACTCACAACTTGTATTCAATTAGATTATTGATATCTATGAGGTAAAAGAAGACAAACTAATTAAGTATAAGAAAAATTTCAGGTAGATAAAATAAAATAAAGGTAAGCATTAGGTTGATACTCAGGAGACATAATCTCAAAGTTGATTACTTATCAAAAATATGGGCCAACAATAGTGTTATCTCTTAAAAAGTCTTTTATGAAGACTAGAAAGAGCTAACAACATGGTAGAGTAATTATGAAAATAAAGTAGATTAGACATATCTAATTCAAAAAAATTATGAAAGGAAAAGCCACTAATTGAAATAAATATTAAAAAATGCTTTAAACTTGGGCTTCAAGATATTTAGTCATAAATCAAAAATTGTTCAGAAGATTCTCTATCCTACCATATCTAAGGTACATCCTTAAAGTTCAAGTAAAATTTATATCCTTATTAAGATTCACGAAAGGGTGCACCAAACCCGTTAGGGAGGATCATTCTTTATATGTAGGATCTTAAGGTAAGGATACTTCTAGCTTATGATTTAAAAGGATGTTTAGGAATTTGTTAAAAAAAACTGTAACAAGTAAAACTTGCATCATTTGATTGTTACCAACTATTTTATAGTATCAAGCATCATCCTTTTCATCTAACAGGGAATGGATCTCCTTAGACCATTTTCCCTTATAATAAGACAACTTAAAATTATCCTTATTACAGTTGATTATTTTATGAGGTAAGTTAAGGCAAAACCCTTAGCTAGTGTGATACAGAAGCCAATCGAAGGTTTCTTAAGGAAAAATATCATAATCAGTTATAGAGTTCCATTAATAATAGTTACAAACTATAGGACCTAGTTTGATAATAGAGCTTTCAAGAACTTCTGCAAAGAGTGTAAAATTAAGTATCACCTCATATTTAATGCATACCGACTAGCTAATGGTTAGTTGAAGTCACAAATAAAACAATACTACAAGACTTAAAATCCAAAGTCAAGGATGTTAAAGGAACTTAGGATTAAGAGTTTATAATATATTATGAGCTTACTAAACAACGCCAATAATGTCCACTGAAGAAACATCCTTTAGTCTTAACTTCAGAGCTAAAACATTGATTCCTATAGAGTTAATATTACCAAATTTGAAATCATATGCATATGAGGAGTGCTATTTGAGTTTGTTTAGATCATAAACTAGTTAAATAGCATAGGATGTTATAAGAATAAGAAATAAAACATACCAATAAAAGGTCAGACAACTAATGCTTGTAAGAAAATTTATCAAATTCTTCAAATTGAGGACTAGTCTTTTGAATCTTATAAAGAAAAAAAATATTAAAGGAAGTTATCTCCAAGAGACTTAATGGCTCAAAAGTGTCCCATATGTTAAATAAAACTTATATAGGGAAGAATTATAATTAGAATAAGTTATAAAATACTTACACATACAACATATAATTATCAATAAAACACTTCTAATTTTCATTTATATGAAATTCATATAATAATAAAAACATATAAGCCTAAAGGCCTCAGGTCTAGGAGAAATATTTTCATCTCCCTAACTTAAGAAAAAACTTATAAGCCTAAGGTCCCAAGTCTAGTAGAAGTCTCCTCTCTTGAGCTCTTTGACTTACGAAAAATAAACAAGCCTAAAAGTGTCAAGCCTGGAAGAAGTCCTTTCAACTCCCTAACTTAAAATAAAAATATGTTATCCTAAAGGATTCAAGTCTAAGAGAAGTCATTCCAACTCCCTAATGTAAAAAACAACAGCCTAAAGGCCTTAAGTCTAAGAGACGTTTTCTCAGTTTTATAGTGCAAAATAAAAATCTACAAGAATAAAGACCTTAAGTTTAGAATAAGACCTTTTAATTTCTTAGCAAAAAATAAAACCTGTAGACCTAAAGAGCTCAAGTTCAAGAGAAAGTTTTTTAACTCCCTACTATAAAACTAAAACTTACAGCTTAAAACCTCATGTTTAGGAGAAGTCCCTTTAACTCCTTAAAAATAATAAAAAAACATACAAGCCTAAAATTACCATGTCCAAAAGAAGTTCCTGTAGATGAAATTCAAGGGGAATTGATTCGAAGATGATGATTTCATTGTCATAGATCACTTTTTACTTCTTCTTTTCTTTGGAAGACAAAAGCAATTTGCCTTTCTTTTAAGCCTCCTTATTCTTTACAAATATCTTATCCATGTTCATGGTTATGATATAAGTAACATGAATGTTAATATGATATTTAAAAATATTGGCAATAAAGAATGAAAGAAAAGAGACATACATA
Organism: Erythroxylum anguifugum; assembly: GCA_027478595.1. Taxonomy (NCBI): domain Eukaryota; kingdom Viridiplantae; phylum Streptophyta; class Magnoliopsida; order Malpighiales; family Erythroxylaceae; genus Erythroxylum; species Erythroxylum anguifugum. Next base: position 55,586,488 of record JANIPN010000218.1, read on the forward strand.
TCTACTCTTCTCAATAAGATGCCCAAACATGATTAGGTTTAATTGGAAAATTAATGACTCTAGAGGTAGAAAAAAGATGGTTAAATTGAAAAATGATTGGGATAGAAACTTTAGGGTTTTATAATTCTTACCTTGTTTGAGAAATATCTAATTTAGGCCTCTACATAAGGCCCTAAAGGTTGACATTGCTATACCATTTGATAGGATGACAAAATTTTCCTTCCAATAGTGTAGTTCTCTCGGAAAACTCTCAATAATCGAGACTCACTTGTAATACTTAGGACATACCACCCACTCTACATCTTCATAGGCTAGCATTGGTGTGTAAACTTAAGTAAAACTGGTTAGGATCACATTTATAATAATGTAGGTGATGTGATGAACCTAAATAGCAATATTTTTGCTTATAAATGCATTTAGTCATAGCTCAAGAATGTAGCATATAGTATTTTAAAGATTATGGGATAAAGAGGAATTTGAAGTCAATAATTAAACAAATTGTAGTAGAATCACATCTGACTGGGATTAGCTTCACATTGTTTGAGTACTTGAGTAGAATCTAATTAGAAATGTGAAACTTCTCCCTCATTTTATTAAACTAAGCACTCTACAACTTATTATTGTCTAAGAGTGCTTCAATTTTTTTATTGAAGTTCCCAAATATGGAGTCAGATGATGAGTTTTAAAGACATAGTCACTTCCCATACTTGACTAAGCCAGGTTTATATTTTAAAGGCCTTGTCTACAGAAGAGGGAGATATTGTCTAGATAAACCTAAGGGATATGAGGCTCTTATGTCTATAGTTTGAGGCAACATACCCTCAATTTCTAAGTAGAGTTAAAACCAAAGGCTTAACTTTTTTTGAACTACTCTTATCATCCATGCTGCTCTTTATAATTGAAAAGGTATGAAAGAATAGATGTAATCATAGTTGTTGAAAGAAGATAGACTTATTAATCATCTTATTGACAAATTATATTAAGAAGGTAGGTATACAAAGAGTAAGGATGCTTTCTCTCATAATAACTCCTAAAAATGATAAACGTGAGCTACCAATATCCTACACGGCTACACCTTATATAGAGAGATGGAACGTCAATATGGACTAAGTCAATTGTTAAGATTAAATGATAATTTTCCTTCTTATAAATAGCAAGAATGTCTTTGTGATACTTGTGTTCTACAAGGAAAAATCTAGGAAATTTTTATAGAAAAATTTTCCAAGAGATAACTCGTGCCAAATGATCACTAAGTTGTCTCTAACATGGTTGCTTAAGTAAACAAAAGATGAATGGTCAAAAACTATTGTCAATCTATCATAAATAGACTTGTGTAAGGAAACCTAACGTAAGTATTCAAAGAACTATGTTATTCTTTCGTGTCTATCTCTAATAATCCTATAACTTAGCCTAACATTTTCAAACCTTTGGAAACACGATTCATTAATTCAGAGATCCTTAAATTACCTAAAAATCATTTGATTAAGTCGATATTCCTATAGATTTAAGTACTAAAATTTTCATTCTAGATTCAAACTTTAATAAGAAATTAAGAGGTAAATTATATACTCCTAATGAGTATATGAGTCAAGTCTATGTTGATTTAGCATGAAACCCATTAATCTTCTTTAGATATGTCATATGTAGACTTTAGGCTTACATAAGAGTCTTAATTGTTCGAAAAAGGTAAGTTAAATCAATATGTGATTCGTTCATATGAGGAAGTAGAGTCCTAATAAAAGATCATCGAAACTAGTAGAAGTTAGAGTTAGATTTACTAATGATAGTTAGAGTTTAACTACACTTCTTGATGATTACCTATAAAAGGGAGACACCTTAAAATAAGTTCTTATAAGCACTATCACTAAGCTTAATTAAATATTTCTTTATATACTTATCACCCCTCAACTTTCACTAATTTAAACATTAGAGTATCCCTTTAAGTAGTTATTTTTATAATTTTGAATACTTAAGAGCAACCCAACTGACTTAGTATAAATTCAATCCAAAACAAAATGTGGATCTTCATTATTTTCTCAATCAACAATTGATGATTAAAGCCATCACATTTTTTTCTTCTTTTCCATAAAATGATCATCATTTAATTTGGTTATGATTCAATTAATCTTCCTCCATCAAATGGTCTACATATACAATTTTTCCCTCATCCACTTTTAATAAAATTTGGATATATGAAATTGACATAAAGAGTAAACTTAAATATTTGTTTTATGAACATCTTAAGATTTAACACTAATTTAACTTGGTTTTTATGTCTTTGTTGTTGAAAATGTATAAGTAGGGGTTGTCCTACACTGGAAAGGGGCACAAAGATAAATTGAATTGTATACAAAGATATAGTTCATACTATTAGTATTAGAGTTACGTTGACTAAGTCTATTGAACAAAGATTCATAGATTTGGGTCTAAAGAATCGCGATTCATAAAGTGACTCATATGATATCGCATTAGCTATAGTTAAAGAGGAGCTAATGTGATGTGGATATCTATTTACTTGTAAAGGAAAGATATTAGAAATTCACAAATTGCTCTACATCATAAAGAGATACAAGAATAAAATGAGATGTATACAAAAATAAGACTCATAAGTTATTATCATAAAATTTTAAGTTAAGATATAATATCTTTTCTTGTATATGGTTTCTTTTGAATCTGATTTACCTTTTCCCCAATCCCTTTCATAACCTTTCATTTGCACCATATAAATATTACACAATTATGATCTGAAAATGCAAGTAATTACCAAGGAAATTGGTTGACCAATTATTAAGTTGACGATAGTAGTGGGGTACTAAGTCAGCAAAATCTCCCTCACATGCGTGGAAACTAGATAGATGCATGCACGACTACATTAACATGCTTGATCTTTAAACTCCTGTTTTATGCTATTAAAAGAAAGAGAGGAAAAGTCAGATTCGTTTTGAAAGATAAGAATGCTCGAGGTTGAATTAGCCATGAGAAACGGGAAGCAGTCATTTTGTCGAACTCAAATCGGTGACAAGGTGATGGAAGTAGAGACTTTTATGTTCAGTCGCATCTCCAAAACTTGTTTACATTATAATAATAGGTGTGTGAACATAAAATTTGGAGAAGGCGTGACCAAAACCGCCTTAAAATTTCTCGCCACGTTATTTTACATTTGCCGTAATCATCAACATGCGCTCTCCTCTTCTCCTCCCACAGGATTCACGTTGATACGAGTCAAACGCGGTTACTTTATTAAAAGAGTAAGCGAGTTCAGATTTAGAATAATTAATTATCTGCTTAACTTTTCTTCAGCAACGGGACAAAACGCGGTGGGCGAGCCGGCAGAAACAACCCCGGCCCTTGTCCTGTCAAATGACGCAAAAATTCGTCTTACGGTATGGCAATTGCCTTTTTTTTTATTTATTTCATGACAAATGTAGGCTAATAACTTATGAATGCCACTTGTTGGCTGCCCTTCAAATAAAAAAAAAAAAATCTCAAAGAGAAACAATTGGGGTTGGATTGTGGTTTCCAAGTTGAGGTAGAGAATGAAATAGATGAGCAAAGCCTCCAAGAAACGTTATGATGATGATTCCTACATAGATGCCAAATTCAGGTATATATGTGCGGTGTGCCTCATTACAACTGTTACGTCCCATGCGTTGGTTACTTAGATATTTGAATTGGGGTACTGCAGGACACTGTAGAATGAGGAGCTAGAGAATGCATCCCTATACTAGAGATTGGATTTCATTATGTATTTCAATTGTACGCGACAACGCCAATTAACTGGTGCGACGTGTGTGGTAAATTAGTTTTGTGTATAAGTTTCACATATGTGATTCTTGCATAAAAGCAAGTCTCCAAGAATCGAGTTGAAGGTAGGGCAGAATCAAATTATTTAAGTCTACTACGCATCTGCTAGAAGAGAACGTGTCCCGACATCATCTCTGAGTGCATGGGAGAACCTATGGCCAATCTATTTTTAAGATTCGAACTCACGAGGTTGTCATATGTTGAATCTTTAACTTGTAAGCACAAGCTTATAAGGTTGGTAAATCCAACGGTTAAAAACATATGAATTGTTCCATATGAGAATTTTAGGAGCACTTTGATGTATCTGATATATATAATAAACCTTTTATTTGGTTAAAATATCATTTTTAAACAACTGCCTTAACCCTATTTAAATGAATGAACTTAACTCTTATATTTTCATGCACTTTTTTCTTAAAATAAAAAATCCACCCTTTCATTTTCTCAAATTTAATTTATTTTTTGATTTTTAATTTAAAATTATTTAAAAACTGTTATAAATTATTTAATTTTTTATTCTTTTATAATAAATATCTGTTTTTAAATTCAAAAGAAATAATGTAGTGGATTACTATCTTATAAACCCATTGACTGAATTAATTTGTAGCAGATCCATCCACACGGGCGGGATTGATCACCGGGTCTTTTACGGAGTCGGTTGTCGCAAATTGATTAGTCCCTTACGAAGCCCGCCATAGCACGTATAATTTACGCTCTCTCGAAGACGACTCTAATTGCAAATTGATTAGTCACTTACGAAGCCCACCATATCACGTATAATTTACGCTCTCTCTTAGACGACTCTAGAGTCTAGAGTCTAGACTCCAGACCCTTTCTCCGATTGGTGCATTTCGCAGACCACCGCTTGGTGCCAATTCCAGGTTGTGATTTTAACTTCTGTTTCTTTATTTTTTTAAATTTCTCTTTTAGATATAGTTACAAATTTGTTATTATTAATAATGAAATATTAAATAAAAGTTAAAAATAAATTAATTTTATGAACAAAAATATTTTTAACGTTATATAATATTTATCAATAAATATTAATAATTTATGTAATTTTAATATATTTTATATTTAAACAAGTTATTAAATGATGATAAATTTTTATTTTTCAAAATAAACTATAAATTACATTTGTCATAATTGGTATTAATAATTAATATACAAAATATGTATCTAAATTTATAATTTTCATAAGTTTATGATAAAAATCGAAAATTGAAATTTTATAATAAAATAAGAAAATAAAAAATAAAAGTGGAATTACACAGGGTGAAGCTGCCAGATTTTCTTTATAACAAAATATGTAATTTTATATTCTTACGTTTGAATTCTAACACACAAAAAATAATGACCAGCAGCTATGCAACTTCCGTTTTCTTCCAACAAATTGGAAACGTTAAGCCGAAAAGTATCATTAGAAACCAAGCGGTCTCCATATTAGTCTCCATTAGTCTAGGTAAGAGATTTGTGCTGGAAGCTTCTATGTTTGTATCTTTTAAAGATATTTCTTTATTCATCAATTTTAGTTTTTAGTAGTTGATAGTAAATTAGATTATATAAAAAATAGAAACAGAAAATAAAATTTGGGTTTTATAAATTATAAAATTTAAAGATACCAAAATAACTATATATGTTTTAAATTTTTATTTTCAAATTCAATAATAAAAAATATGTTTTTTAAAGTTAACAAAAATCTGTTTATTTGAGCTTTTAGTTTTGGTTTCTTCCGATTTTCATAATTATGAAAATAGTTTTTGTTTTCTATTTTTTTCACTTTTTGTTTTAGTATCCATTAAATATGTTTTATTTAATTATTCAATATTAATTATTAACAAGAATTTATGACTAATTTAATTTAAGATTGTATATATGAATAATTTAATTTTAAATATAAAATAATTTTACTTTATAATTATTCATAAATGTAATTTAAATCTAAAATATGTGAAATTTAAATAAAATTTTCTTTAATAATAAAAACTAAATTTAAATTTATTAATTAAGAATAATTATTAAATTATTTATTTTAATAAAATATTTATTTTTTACCAATGGAATATAATTTTTCTTTAAATGTTATCTAATATATAATTATTATCAATTATAAAAATAAAACTACATTTATATTAACAATCAGGTTTTTTTATATTTGAAAATAAGATAATTAAAAATAAGAATAGAAAAATAGAAGTGAAATTAATGGCTTTTAAAAAATATTTATTTATTAAATTTGAAAAAATCAAGAAAACAAACAAAAAATAATGGCAAAAAAAAAGGGTAGCTTCTAGCCCCCCCGAATTGAACTTCAGAACTATAATCAATGAAAAAAAATCTCTCAATCGAGCGTAGTGAAAACGGCTAGAACAATTGCTAGCAGTTTGATTAATCAAACTAATAAACTATGGTCCGATGACATGCAAGAATCATTGTCACCCTTCAATGTGTCGTACACTTCAGCGCCATTAGTATCAGGAATTGTGACACTTCCGGTAAGTTCTTTGGCCCTGAGAACTTGGCTTTCCCAATCGGTTCGCAGTACAACGAACAACATGGTTACAACACATGAGCCTTGTGCAGCAAGTAGACCAAGCCAAAGTCCTCTGAAGTCATAGCCAGCGTAAAAGCTTAACCAAATAGCAACAGGCATGCCAACAATGTAGAAACAAGCCAAGTTGATATTTGCTCCCAATTTTGGCCTAGCGGTCCCTCTCAAAACCCCGCAACCTGTTGTTTGCGGGCAGTTCCCAAGCTCGCACAGCCCAATTATAGGCAGAACCATAGATGTCAATGCAATAATCTCAGCGTCTTGCGTGAACATGCTTGCCCATTTCTTCCTCACCATTACAGCAAAGAACAATGCCGAGAATCCCAAGACAAAACTAGAACAGAGACCAAGAATGGCAGCCAGTTTTGCTCTTTTGGGATTATGGGCACCAAGTTCATTTCCAACTCTTGTGGATACACCAAAGCTTAATGAAGATGGGAAAATGTATATCAAAGCCGTTGTCTGAATTAAGACCCCCATTGAAGCAACAGTAGCTCTTGGATTTATCAACAGCCCACATAGTAAGATCATGAACTCATACCACCACCATTCTAAGCAAACAGAAATGCAGCTTGGAACCGCCAAGTCCAATAACGGTTTCCACCCTTTTAGGCATTCCAAAGAAATCCCAACCCAGGTTTCTTTGTATACGCCAGAAAGCATAACGTAAACGATCAATGACCCTACGAGATTGAAGTTAGTCCAAACAGCGCTTAACGCGACACCTTCGATTCCTAGATTGAGTACGGAAACAAGAAGATAGTTGATAGGTGTATGGAGAAGAATAGAGAGGCTCGCACAACATGTAAGAGGAAGAGTTATTGATTGACTTCTAAGGTATATCCTTAAAGGGTGCAAAATGGATAGAGCAACAAGGTCAGGGAGAGAATAAAGAATATAGGATTGTGCTTGTGTGGCTATATCATGTTCTTGGCCACAATAGAGAAGAATTTTGTTCATGTTTAACCATAAAATGGCTATCGGTACTGACGTCAAGAGCAGCAAAAGAATGGCTCTTTGCAGTGTTAGGCCAAGAAGTTTGTATCTTTTGGCACCAAAAGCTTGGCCGCAAATAGGTTCCATTCCAACGGCGAGACCAGAAAGAATCGAGTAACCGGTGATATTTGCAAACCCAATTGCCAGAGAACCACCAGCTAAAGCAAGCTCGCCTAAACGGCCGAGAAAGAGCATGGATACCATGGAGCGAGAGTATAGCAAAAGACCAGTGATTATCATTGGAAAAGATATGTTGGCTATACATTTCGCTTCTTTGACTGCAAGAGCGAGATGGGTTTTCTCTGGATTTAGGGGGGATGTTGGGTTCCGGGGCATCAAAGGAATTTCCATGTCGGATTCTTGTACTTTGGTCGATGGCTTTATTTTGCATTTGTAAGGATGAGGAGGTGAAGGTAACTGACACATGGTTATGGAGTTTAAAGACAGTTTATTGACTTTTAAAGAGACGCTGAAGAAGAATGAAGTGTGAGAGACAGAAGTTAGAAAAGTGAGTTTTCAAGTTGGGGAGGTTTGAATGAGAAGAAGTGAGGTTTAGAGCATTTAAAGGAGTGATACGCTCCAACGTCGGTGTCTGGACATCCCTGAAATTGTTGCGTTTTAGACGGCCCATTAAGAAGAGAAAAGATTTTACAAAAGGAAAGGAAAAAAAAAAAGAGAAGGAAAGATGCGAATGTTTGATTGACAAGAATATACATGCTTAGAGTGTCACTGCTAGGCCTGCAACGGAAAATTTCTACATACAAGTAAATAAAATCCCAAAAAACAGACAGCGATGTCACCAAGATTTATCTGTGGGAAAAAGCAAAGTGTGAATTGAGGTTACAAGTGTCGACCATTTATGGAAACGTTAAGAATCAACCACTTCCCTATTTAATACGAGGTGTGGCATAATCTTAATTCTGTAAAGCGACAAAATACATTTATTGGAGAGAATTGATTTCTTAAGTGGTGGGTCTTGACTTGCATAATGTTTAGGCTTGCAGAGTTTGTTAGCCAACACTATCCTATATAGAGTGTTATTCTACATTTATCAACATTATCCTAGACTTGCTAACTATTATTAATCCTATTTCCATTGCTTAATTAAATATTGTACAAAAGTTGCTTATACATTAAAAAAACACAAATACCCAAAGTCATAATGGTAGAATAATGTAGGTGAAAGAACAAATTAATATGAAGAAGTGATATTGTATGTTATGTATCATCAATTTAAGAACATCCCGTAATGTACAACTTGATGACAACTAGATAAGAATAAATAAAATAAATGATAAGACTAGAGGATACACTAGAATTGATAGATACTAGTTGTCATCAAGTTGTATATTAAGGGATGTTGATATATATATATATATATATATATATATTTTACAATCAAAATTTGAAAAGATCTTTTTATTTCTTGTTCTATTGATTAAAGTTTCTTTGTGTGGTAGAAAAAATCCATCAAATACTGTATTATCATTTAGTTTTTTATAATTTATCACCATTCTAGCTTTTCCTCTAACCTGCTCTGCA
>JANIPN010000218.1:55595480-55605836 GCA_027478595.1 Erythroxylum anguifugum
AGTTCATGAGAGCAGGAAATTATGAGCTTATCTAGAAATGCTGGAGAGAAAAGAGCAATATCAACGATGAAGTAGAGGACGAATGTGTCGAATGAGTATAGTTTTGCTGAAGACTAGATCATGAACAAAATGAATGCCAATTTCAATGTATTTGATACGAGCATGAGAAATGGGATTCAAGGCTAAAAATGTAGCACCAAGATTATCACACCAGAAGGTAGGTGAAAGATTAGTGAAACCCAATTCACAAAAAAGAGCAATAGTCCAATATAATTCTATACAAGCAATAGTAGTACTGCGGTACTCAACTTTAATATTATATTGAGCAATAATGGGTTGCTTCTTGGAGCTCCATGAAATAAGATTAGGCCTAAAAAATATACAATAATTAGATGTAAAACAGAGATCATTATGACAACCAGCCCAATCAACATCACAATGGGCTTGTAAAGAAATGATGGGAGATTTGGTGAAATGAATGCCATGAGAAGGTGTGGAGTGGAGATATCATATAATTCATTTCATTGTAGACTAATGAATGTAGGTAAGACACTATAAAAATTAGAATACCTTATTGATAGCAAATTGACTGTCAGGACGAGCGAGACAAAGATATTGAAGAGTACTGACAGTGCTACGATATTCAGTAGGATCAGAGAGGGGGACAACATGATTTTTAGACAAGGGAAGAGATGGAGTCATGGGTGTACAAACTGATTTAGATTTATCAAAGTTAGTTCGAAGAAGAAGATCTTTGGTATATTATGTTTGGGTGGTAAAAAGACCTAAAGAAGTGGTGTGAGTTTCGACACCAAGTAAATGATCATGGATAAGTGTTATGATGAAGGAGGGTGAAGAATAGGTTACTAATATATCATCCACATAAACTAAGAGAAAGGTTGTGTGGGTGCTATTTTTATGAACAAATAGAGTGGCATAAGAATTTAAGGGTTTAAATTGGAGATCAAGGAGTTTTGACTTAGGCGATGAAACTAGGCTCGAGGGGCTTGTTTGAGACCATATAAGGCTTTATGAAGTCTATAAACATAATGAGGATGGTGTGGATCTATGAAGTTAGAAGGTTGAGATGTAAACAGGCTTCTATAAGTAACCACAAAGAAAGACATTATTAACATCAAGTTAGTGAATAGGTCAATTATTGGACATGGCTAAGGCAATGATGATGTGAATAGTTATGGGTTTGATAATAGGACTTAAATTGAGAATGTAATCAACGCTTGGGGTTTGATGATAACTTTTGACTACAAGATAAGCTTTGTAATGCTCAAGAGAACCATCGAGATTCTGTTTAGTGTAAAAAACTCATTTATAATCAACAATGTTTGTGTTCAGTGGGGGAGGAACAAGAGTCTATATAGCATTGGGATAGAGAGTATTGAACCCTTCAAACATAGCTTGGCGCCAGTGAGAAAATTTATTAGCTTGAGTAAAGGATGAGCGATTGACCTAATTTTAAGTACTAGTAATTGCTCATTCCCTATTATCTGGCCTAAGGATTAATTTTAGATTTTTCATAAAAAGAAAATAAAAACTAAATAATTAAAGAAATAGGAAATAATAATGAATGCGAAGACAGTGGAATTCACTTAGAAAACTATCGTTATCAGAAATTAGTATCTATGTTCAAATCCCCTTAAATCCTTAATAGATTGATCTTTTATCATGCAATTGTTTTGTTGATGTATTAGACCGTGGAGATTCCTATGGTATGCCAATAGCTAACCTTAAGTCTACTAAGAACTAATCCTAATGTTTCTAACCAAATTACTCAGGTTAAATCTTATAGGATTGCATTACTGATCTTTGAGTCCCTCTATTAGGTTTGACCTTAATCTGGAAGATTTATGTCATCCTATCTCTAAGGTTGCAATCAACTCCTTTTAATTGTGGTAGATATATTCTCATTAGGTTTTCTCAAGCTCTACTTATGAAATCATATTATTAATAAAACACATAATCAAATCACAATAATCAATCAAACCAATTGCATTAATAAAGGAATCAAAGTATTAACATAAGGTTCATGTAAACTAAATACTCACTGGTGTTTAGCTACATATTATCAAACACAAAATCAAACATACATTGAAATAAAAATAAATAGAAAACAAGTTTATAATTCTAAATCTCCTTGATTATTTTTCTATTGAATGCTTTTACGATTTAGAGACTTGATCTTGTATTCTGATGGATCTTTCAATGAAATCTTCATGTTTCCTGCTTTTTTGGACCAAAATTATCCCTTCTGGAGGTTTTCCATATTTGGAAATCACCTTTAAGATTTTCCTCCATGAGTCCCTACAGATTGCCTTTTTTCACCTCCTAAAATGTCTCTTTATGTTTCGTGCATAATTGGAATTGGCTAGGTATCATAAAAGTGCATGGCCACAGGAAAGTGCACGGTTAATATGCATAGTCGTGCATTCCTTCAGAATTGTCAATTCTCCGTTTTACGTTATGTTTTCATCTAAATTCCACTCCTTTAAGTCTATAAGGCAATTATCACCTGCAAACATACTTGGAGCAAATTATGTACCAAATATACAATAAAAGTATAAAATATCAAGCAAAATACATCAAACAAGAGTGGTAAAATATAGTCAAATATCCTTTTATCAATATAGGATTGGAATGATATTTTGGGTGGTGACAATGTAATTGATGTAATCAGAAAAGTGGCGAAAGGTATGTGTGTGATCTGGAGAACGTGTGAGATCTCAAGAACATGTGATCATGGGATGAGAGTTGAAACAAAAGAAAAGAAGTATTTAAAGGGTAAGGTTAGAAAAGAAGGGTAAACTATGGCTTGTATACATGTGTCATAAGTTTGGTGTGCATTCACACCCTGCCATATTCGTGAGGTTGCCACAATGATGGCAAGTCTTGCCTGTAACGGAAAGGACCTATACTTGCCATGCACGATCATGGCATGGCAAGAATTTGCCACCTTTACCATGTTTGGCTTGATTTACCTCAAATATCCCCGGAGCTTGCTCCCTAACCTGTAATAACTTCAAAATTATGAGATTTAAGAATCAAAATAGTTCAAACACATTAAAATAAGAACTTACATGTTGGAATTCAAGAAAAACTAATTAACAGAACGTGTTAATTTATGAAAAAAAAAATATAAATATAAAACCTATTCTAATTCTTAGGTTACCTCCCAAGTAGCACTTATTTATCATCGTTAATTCAACATATTCCTCACTTCTGCTATCACTTTGGGTTTTGAATTAGTGTCCTGCTTCTATCCATTTTTGCTCATGGTTTGAAATCCTCATAACAAGCCACAAATTGTAAGATAATAATAGAAGAAATAATTTATGAAAGTAATATACGAATTGACTATATTAATGCCTTTTTCGATAACAAATTGTTACTAAAACAAGTAATATACGAATTGACTATATTAATGCCTTTTTCGATAACAAATTGTTACTAAAACAAGGAAGAATAAAACTCCTTGAATTGTAGGTTGAATGAAACAACTTGTATTATAGGAGATAGAAACTATCCATACTTGAAGTTTTCAAAATTAATTCTCCTCTTGATCTTTTAAAGATTCAATTACATCAATTCTCATACATGAATTGCCCTCATTCAGATTCTTGAATACCTTATTTATCTTGAATTTTACGTTTTCATAACTAATTTAATGGATGAGGTTTCCTTCATAGACATCGACCAAAGCTCTTCTAATGTTTAAAAAGGGTTTATCAAGAATTAGTGGACAATTTCGATCATCATCAAAGTCTAGAACGATGAAATCCATAGGAAGAATAAACTTTTCTAGCTTTATAGGCACATCTTTAACCGTGCCAAACAGTTTCTCCATAGTTGGATCTATAAACTAAGCAAGCATGGATGTCTGCTTCACATTTCCCAGTTCCAATTTCCTAAAAATAGATAAAGGTATAAAATTAATACTTACGCCTAAGTCACATAAAGATTTGGAAAATTCTCCATTAACAACTACATAGGGTATAGTAATATTGGACCCCGTTTCTGGAGCCCAACATCTGGAATCATAAACCGAGAGCATATTACCCTGTAGGGTTATTTTAGTGAACCCTCATTAGCCATCTTCCCATAAAGGTGGTGTGCCCAAACGAATGAATCACCAAAATCACAATCTTATTAATCCAAACATGATTTTATTCTTAATTTTATTGAACCTGTTTCGGGACAACTGACATAACTTTCACTATATGTATTGGATTTAGATCGTCTTAGGACGGTTTCAAAGAGGACTTCGAGTTTACAACTTTTATAAAGACCTTGAAGAGAGAATTTTCCATCTAGAGGGTCAAAATCACAAATTTCCAAAAGTTTAGGTGGATCAGATGAAGGGATTCAGTCAATGCTGAATCAGACACAGGGATTCAGACAATGCTGAATCAGACGAAGGGGTTCAATCAATACGGAATCAGATGAAGGGATTCAGTCAAAGCTGAATCAGACGGAGACAGAGGGATTCAGTCAAAGCTGAATCAGATGGAGGGATTTAGTCAAAGCTGAATCAGATGGAGGCAGAGGGATTCAGTCAAAGCTGAATCAGACGATGGATATGGTCAAGTTGAATCAGATGATGAATTCAGTCAAGCTGAATCTAACTGAATCAGACGATGGATTCAGTGAAAGTTGAATCAGACGATGGATTCAGTCAAACCTGAATTAGACAAAGGGGTTTCTACAAGCTCTTCCTCACATCACCTAAAGTTCTAAATCACTATCTACACTCCCTAAAGCATCTCCAATGGTTCCTACATCCATTCTAACATCACTTTCACTCATTTTCTTCCCAAATTCGTTTCTTTTAATGCGATATCACTCCTTAAACTTTAAGTTACCAATTTGGTTGTATTAAACTCCTAAATCTTAACTCAAATGACTCATCCTTACTATAGTTGTTCTGTATATACATCCTATGAACACCTTGAAAATGAAATGAAAAGACTTGGATAGTCATGGACAAAACGTCATCATATTTCATTAATATCAAAATTTAGGAGTTTTACAAAGCTTTAATGGGCATTTCGAGCCACAATACATCATAATCTAAAAATACAAAGTTTACATAAACTAGAATTGCTCAAAATGCGACTAAAGCCTTGTTTTTACAAAACTAGCTTAAAATACTAAAACATTTCAAAAGTGAACTGATGCCTCGACTCTTGGTTACTCGATCTCATGCTCTTCACATGAAGATGGGACAGAAATAGAGGGGTGAGCTTAAAACTTGTGGGCAATAATTTTATAATCAATAACAAGCAAAACCATTGAAATATTCATTTCCATTGTAAAAATTCACATTAATGCAAATCATATATGCATCACTCTTATCAACATATCATGAGCACATAAGCACATCAAATTGGTTTGGGTGGATCCAAAACAGAATGCACTTCACATTTTTACATAATGGTCTTGTGTACCCATGAACAGAACGTACTATTAGAATCCCAATTAAAGGTCTTGCGTAGCTATAAACTTGTGAGAGTCCATGAAGGAGCTCCATGCCACTAGCAGGCAGGCAGGAGAAGCCTTTTGTCAAAGTGCACTTGACTTAACTTAGGGGACCGCCACAAACCCACATAATCATGCATTTCATTACTTGTAAACATATGGCCCAAAATGGCACTTTTTCAAAACTTGATTTCATAAACTTGATATCCTTTCAAAAATCATTGTCATTTTACATTTCATAATTCAAAACACAAAATAGCACATTCTCAAAGTATTCAAAGAGCAATAAATGCATATTTAAATGGTAGTTGAAATCATTTGTTTCCATTTCTTGAAAGGGACATTAATGGCTCATTACTTAATTATAAAAATGTAACCCACCTTGAATTCCTCGCTTATAACTTGTTCAAATGTGCCTTTCCTCTTACTCTTCTTGTCTTTCTTGATTTCCTTTTCATAGGAAAAAATCTCAACTTCAATAGGGTTGCAAAATTGAAACCCACAAAGCATATTCAATAAAATTGTTTCTAGAAAACTTAAACCTATGTATTTCCTAAACTCCATGAACCAAAACCCTTCCACATATCCAAAGTATAAAAATCAAACTTATCTTGAATCTTCACCAAATGAAAAGATTATTGTCTCAAATGGAAGCTCTCATCTTTCTCAAACTTTTTCCCTTCTTGCATAACCTCAAAATCTCTCTAGAAAGCTTAGAAAAGATGAAACCTTAGCTTTGCTCTCTTCTTTTCTCCCAAACCATCGAAACTCTTTCTTTCTTCTTTCACTCTTCACTCACATTTTTCTCTTCTCAAGTGCAACACAACGTTTCCTTCTTCCCAATTTTGCCCTTCCTTATTAGCTTATGTCTTATTGTTTTTATCCTTAAGTAAACTACCCAAAATACCTTTTTTTTACATTCTTACCACTTTCAAGTCAACTAACCCATGCAACAAATTCTACTAACATTGACACGATAATTAACTCCTAAAAATTCACCTATGCAAACCTCATAATCATTTAAATCATGTTTAACTAAAGAAAAAAATTTGGGGGCCAACATTTCTCCCCCTCTTAAAGAAATTTCGTCCTTGAAATTCTTACCTGAATTATTGAAGAGATACAGATACTTCTCCTTCATTGCTTCCAAAGGCTCCCACGTGGCCTCTTCAGCAGAATGGTTTCTCCACAGGACTTTAACTAACTGAATTTTCTTGTTCATGAGAACCTTCTCCTTAGTGTCCAAAATCCCCACTATAATCTCTTCATAACTCAGATCATCTCTCAACCGAACCTCAGTAGTTTGAATGATGTGAGAGGGATCCGATCTATATCTCCTCAACATGGAAACATGAAAGACATCATGAATTTGTGATAATTCTGGTGGCAGTGCCAACCTATAGGTTAGTGGTCCAATCCTCTCAACAATTTCATAACCATATATCTTGGGCTCAACTTGCCCTTCTTTCCAAATCTCATAACTCCTTTCCAAGGAGATGTCTTAAGGAAGACTTTCTCACCGACTTCATACTCCATTTCCTTTCAGTGTGCATCAGTATAGCTTTTCATTCTATCCTGAGCTGTTTTAAGCCTTTGCTTAACTAATTTGACCTTGTCCACTATCATCTGAAGTAACTTTGGCCCTATTAGTTTCCTTTCTCCTTCTTCATCCCAGCATATCGAAGTTCTACATCTCCTTCCATACAGTGCTTCATAAGGAGCCATTTGAATACTCGAGTGGTATGAATTATTGTAAGCAAATTGGACTAATGGAAAATGTTCATCCTAAGCTCCTTTAAAATCCATCACATATGCCCTGAGTATTCCCTTAACGGTCCAAATGGTTCTCTCAGATTGACCATCTGTTTGGGGATGAAAAGCTGTGCTAAAATTTAACTTGGCTCTTAGAGCTTCTTGTAAGCTTCCCCAGAATCTCGAAGTGAATCGAGGATCCCTATCAGAAATTATGAAATCTGGAATCCCATGTAATCTCATTATCTCATCAATATATTTCTTTGCTAGTACATGCAGAGAATCAGTCTATTTAATTACCAAAAAATGGACTGACTTCGTTAAATGATCCACAATAACCCATATAACATCATGTTTTCTACTAGTCTTGGGCAAACCCATTAGAAAATCCATGATTACCCATTGCCATTCCACTCAGGAATGGACAATGACCTTAACTTGCCTAAAGGTGCCTAGTGTTAAGCCTTGACTTGCTGACACATTAAACACTTGCTCACATATTCTGCTACATCTCTCTTCATGCCTTTCCACCATAAATGTTCTTTCAGATCTCTGTACATCCTCGTGCTACCTGGGTGCATGGTATAAGGCGTATTGTGTGCCTCATCCAGTATCTCATCCCTCACCTCCTTGACATCTAGAATACCAAGTCTATTCCCTACAACCATAAGTCCATCATCCCTCAGTACCACTTCAGATTTCTTGCCATTCTGAATTTCTCCTTGGAGCTTATTCAATTGTACATCCTATGCTTATAACTCTTTAACTTTCTCCCTGAGTATTGGTCTCACTCAGAAATTTGCAATAATATAATCTGGTTCCTCCTGTTTTAAGCTTATCCTAGGCTTAGTCATTTCTTCCAATAACGGTAGATAAACTATTTGAACATGAGCTATAGAGGATTTCCTACTCAAGGCATCTGCTATCACATTTGCCTTTCCTAGATGGTATTCAATCAACAGGTCATAATCCTTAAGCAACTCTAACCACCTTCTCTGCCTCAAATTCAGTTCCTTTTGGTTCAAAAAATACTTGAGACTTTTATGATCTGTAAAAATCTTCGTCTGAACTCCATACAGATAGTATCTCCAAATCTTCAAGGAAAAAATTACTGTTGCCAATTCCAGATCATAGGTTGGATAATTGAGCTCATATGGCTTCAGTTGCTGCAAGGCATAAGCTATGACTTTATCTCCTTGCATCAACTCACAACCCAAACCCTTTCTTCAACCATCACTATAAACTATATAACCCTCATCTCCCATAGGCAAAGTCAGAATTGGAGTACTTGTCAATCTATACTTAACTAGTTAAAGCTCTTATAGCATTTAGTACTCCAAATAAACTTTTGATTCTTCCTTAATAACTTAGTCATCGGAGTTGCTATCATAGAGAATCCTTGCACAAACCTCCTATAATAGCCTGCCAGACCCAGAAAACTTCTCACTTCTATCACTATCTTGGGTGTATGCCAATTCACCACTGCTTCAATTTTTCTCGGGTCAACATGCACCTCATCTTTCGATATCACATGTCTAAGGAAAATCACTTTGTGAAGCCATAATTCACATTTGCTAAATTTGGCATAAAGTTCTTTCTCCCTTAGTGTTTACAAAACTATCCTGAGATGTCCCTCATATTCCTCTCCACTCTTGGAATAGACCAAAATTGTCATCTATAAAAACTATGAAAAATCAATCTAGATACTCCTTAAAGACCCTATTCATAAGATCCATGAATGCAACTGGAGCATTGGTCAGTCTGAGTGGCATGACTAGGAACTCGTAATGCCCATAACAAGTCCAAAAAGTTGTGTTGCTTACATCAGACTCTTTGATTCTGAGCTGATGATAGCCTGACCTGAGATCAATCTTGGAAAAGACTCTTGCTCCCTACAGCTGGTCAAACAAATCATCAATCTGAGGCAGAGGATACTTGTTCTTAATAGTCACCTTGTTGAGTCTCCGATAATAAATGCACATTTTCCATGTTCCATCCTTCTTCTTAACAAACAAAACTGATGCTCCCTATGGTGACAAACTTGGCCTTATGTACCCCCTGCTCTAGCAGTTTCTCCATCTGTTCCTTAAGCTCCTTCAGCTCAACTGGAGTCATTCTATAGGGTGGTATAGAGATGGGTACGATACCGGGAATCAAGTCGATAGCAAACTCAATTTCCATCACCGGTGGCAAACTAAGTAAGTCCTTTAGAAACACATTTGGAAATTCCCTCACAACTAGAAAATCCTCTAACCTCCCTTCATTCACATCCGTGACCACAATATATGCCAAGAAGGCTTCACACCCCTTTCCCATCATCCTGTCAGCTAGCAAAGCTGAAATAATTCTTGGTAATGGTGTTTTTCTGTCCCCTCTGAAAATCACCCTTTCACCGTTGCCAGGTTAAATTCCACCTCTTTAAGGCTTCAATCTAACTTCGCATGATACTTCTTTATGGCATCCTTTCCAAGTATAACATCTAAGCCTTTTAGGTCTAAAGGTAGTAAATCGACTACTAGTCTAGCACAATTAATAAAAAGCTCACAACTTCTATATACTTGACTTATTATCACATTCCTTCCTAGAGGAGTACTAACAATCAAAGAGCTATCCAAAGGTACTGAATTGACACTTTGTAATGCTATGCTTGCAAAAACGAATGAATACATGGAGCCAGAATCAATCAACACATATATTGCAGAATTGAATAACTGAGCTATATCCGTGATAACTTCATGCACGGTTGCAGCTTCCTCTCTGGTCATGGAAAACACCCTTGCCTGAGCCTGACCCATAGGGCTTCCTGGAGGAATAGCCTTCCTTTCCATAATTTCCCACCTCAGTGACTGGTCTGGTTCCCACTGTTTCTACTCTCCTTAGGGCTTGCAACTGCGACTCCTTTTGCCTTGCTGCTTGGGGACAGTCCCTGATCATGTATCCCTTCTCTGTAGGAAAATCCCGGGATGTACATCACATGTACAAGGTGCGGAAAACAAAAATTTTTGTCGCCGGGACCTTCCCGAAGGCCAGGATCTATGTGTCGGTATGAAGACTCAAACCTGAATAGCCAATAGAGACTATCTCTAAAGGTATCCACGCAGAGATCAGAAAACC
>JANIPN010000218.1:55769143-55780224 GCA_027478595.1 Erythroxylum anguifugum
GGAATAATCACATCAGAAAGAATACAAACCACAAAGCTCCTATATGATTTAAGTGTTTAATTAATTTAACAAATTCTTTATTTTTTAAAATTTTCTTGTATTATTAAAATATTAAAACATATTTTCTTAAATTTTTGTTAAAAATTACTATATATATATATATTGACCAATTAAATATTATTGACAAGGCAACCTAATTTGGCCAACTTTAATTAATCAAACCATACTCAACTAATATTTTAAGAAAATTATAATAAATTATTAGTTTGAGTTGAATTTAATTAGAATTGAATCGAATCATCATATATCAACAATATTTGATTGGTCTATCTATGAAATTCACTGTTACTTTTTAATAAAAGTCTAAGAAAAATAAATTTTAAAATAACAAATAATTGTTTTGGAGTGTTGTAAAAATTAGAAAGTTTTTCTTAAAGTTACTTAAATAATAAGGAAGTATTGTATCTTCTACCCTTATAAATAGATTGTAAATGGGAATACAAGCACACTATAGGTATAGTATTAAACTATAATATTAGCATTTTATCATTCTAACATTTCCACATTTACATATCATTCAACCAAAAATTAAAATTTTCAATGTAAATCTAATATATATATATAATAAGATATAAGATTTAAATTTATCTTTATAAAATATAAAGAAAAAACTGCGTACAATTAATAACCCTCTTTTGATCTTCTCAAAACGGGAAGCCTTGCACACTATTGACGAGTATTATAAAATAAAAAATATAAAAGAGTTTTTAATAGTTTTTAAAAATTAGAGAATATTTGATGAAATGCAATTTATCCCAAAATGAATTACCATTAGACAGGTAATTACAAGTTTATCGAGAATTTGCTAAGAAAATGTGGAAGTTGTTCGTAATCTGTGTTACTAATGATTGGTGGTGATGTTAAGAAATTCAATTGCCATAAATTTATTTGTGGTGAAATGAAAGAACTGGGGCAATACAGTACTCCCATCGCATCGCACTTAAAAATGTACCAAAATCGAGAGTCTCCTTTCCTCATAAAGCTTGTGGTCCCCATTTCTTAGTGCTCAGTCCTCCCTATATAAACAGAAGCCAGTTTAGTTTTGGCTATGTGATATGATTTCAACTTCGCATTTCTTGCACCATCTCCTGCTCGGCTGCGCTCTGCTCATCCCACATAGCATACACTCTTATCCTTAGTCGTCTTCGCTTATTCATTTGATTCTTTCTTCTTCATATTTAAAAAATAAAAATAAAAGGTCCGATTTCTTAGCTACGCCAATCAGCTGTTCTCGACTCCATCCGTTTCAAGGTAATATTTTTACTTCCTTATTTTAAAGAACAAATCACTTTCCTTCCCTTCTGTTTCGAGTTTCGACCCCATTTTTCCCTTTTCCATTGTTGTTAAAGGTTTTAGTTGGTTGGTTGATGGTCATCTAAATCGCGTTTCCGAACTCTGTCAGGTAATTTTCCTTTTCGCCTTTCTCTTGATTCTTTTTGTTTATTCAGAAACAAATCCAACGGAACAAAGCGGAGTGTTCTGGAAGAGAAACACCACATGCTCTGTTTTTCCCCAGCTTTCTCGGCAGGTGTTCGCTTAGTTAAGAAGACCTTAGTGAACAGTGTTTGGCTATGGTTGCTAACGGAATGAATTAGGCAGTTATTGGACGCATGCATCTTGTTTTTCCTCTTGATGGAAGATATAAGCCTACAACTACAGTAACGCGATGGATCTACTGTTTGCTTGATATCGACTTGTGACCTATTCATCATTGGGCTGTGTACGATAATTAAAATCTCGGCAACGAGTTATTTATGCAAGACAAAAGTCGTAAGGCAAAAGCCTATTGTGGTCTGTTAATAGCAGTAGAGTTATGTGGATTTTTTAATTGTTATTGTTATGTGATTGAATGCCCTGTATCTGGTTGCGTGTGCTTATCTGCAGCCCTTTTGATTGATTATTCGTTTGCTTGAACTTGATCATATCACAATTCTCTGAATTCTGGATTGTTTAAGTGAGTAATTCTTTTTTTTTTTTAAATCCAGTTGTCATGTATGCCTCCTGAAGTATTGCTTTGAGGCCTGCAGGTGGAGTGCACCTTTCTTGTGCGGCGCTTGTTAGTCCTTGAGAATAAAAATAATAAAGGTTTTTGCATAATAGAAGACTTGAAAATGAAAAGAAAAGAATGAAAACGAGTATAATTGGCCGAGTTAGCTGGGTTTTTTGGTAATTATATTGTTCAGCCTCTCGTTTTCTCATGATACTTTTAATTTTTTGCAGTGAGAGATGGTTGCCTTTGGGAAAAAGTTGAAGGAAAGGCAGATTCAAGAATGGCGGGGGTATGTTTTATACATGTAAACAGATGGGAATATGCTTTGTCACTTTAAGCATGTTTTGAGAAAAATTACGTCAAACCTTTTGTTTATGAAAATTAAAAAATTGAATTTTTTCCATTCATTATTTCTGAGGAAGCTGCTCACTTGAAGCTTGTTTTGAGAAAATTAATGTCAAACCTTTTGTTTATGAAAATAAAAATTTTGAACTTTTTTCCATTCATTGTTTCTGAAGCAGCATCCTAGTTCCAACGGTTGACTTGTTTTTGTCATTGTTTTGTTAGCTAGAAGAACTGCAAATACTTGGTCAGTGTATAATCTGTCTGAAGTCAATAATCTATCTGCTGTGATAAAAGATTCTGTAGCTCTTCTGTGACTGGTGTAATGCTAATGATCACCTGCCTTGGCCTTTTGGAAACCAAATCATCTAGGCTTCTTTTAGTTATTATTACTGTTTTTGAAATAATATTTTAGCAGAAAAACAGTGATCCGAAGGCATCAGTTAGATGGAGAGGACAATTGTCTTCCATAATTTCGGATATTTATATCTGCTCTAGTGGAGATTCTAAAATGTTTCTTTATACTCTCTTTTTAAGCTATGCAGCCTACTGAATAATCTAGTTTCCTTCAGGTACTATATAAACTACAAATTAATGAAGAAAAAAGTTAGACAATATGCTCAGCAAATTGAAGTTGGAATAGAAGATCGCAGGCATGTTCTGAAGGATTTCTCTAGAATGCTGGATGATCAGGTGCAGATAATATGCAGACACATACTTATAAAGAGGATTATGTATATGTTTATGCATGTTATCTTTTATGAACTTAATATGGATTTTTAATATGAAAGGATTACATATTGCATCATGCATGTAGACAAATATGTAGACCAGATATCTTAGATGAAAAGCATATGGTTTTTGATAACTTTCTCCGTGCTGACTGATCATTCAATTTTTAGGAGTTATGTTTTCCAGTATGTAGATTTTTAGATGTAAGTTCTTACTGGGTTGGTTTCTAAATCACAACAGGCCACATAATTGCATTTTTTTTAAATCCCCAAAAGAACACAGAAAGAGAATTCTTTTTATAGGAAAGTGGTCTTTGGAAGGTTCCACAAAGGCGTTCGAAGTCTTATTATAGGTTGTCAAATAAGCTAGAGCAAAGACATGTTTCCGAATCAAACTGATACTATGGTCTCTGCAAATTCTAGTGTGTCAACAGTCCATTTGCTTCTCGTATGTTCTTCTGATATGGTTAAGATGGGATTATGGTTGAAGTATAAGAGATCACAGGCAACATAAACTCTTGCAACATAAACTCTTGGTCAAGTTGCATGCACTTTCATGTGTATGGATAGTTTACATGTATGCCTCTGTACATGCATGAAAGAACATGGTCCACTAGTCTAATCATTTGCAATCACATCTGTACATTAGTATAATTTCTTGCTTATGCTATGTTTTCAAAAGGTCAACAGATGTTCTTAGAAAAGAATTACAAAGTTCACTTTATTCCAGATCGAGAAGATTGTCCTTTTTCTGTTGGAACAACAAGGATTACTAGCAAGCAGGATAGCAAATCTTAATGAACAACAGAATGCTCTTCAGCGGCAAGATCCTGATATTGCTCAATTATCCCAGTCAAGAGAAGCTTATAGAGAGGTGGCTCGAGATCTTCTTAAGCTTCTGTATTTTGTTGAGATGAATGCCATTGGTCTGCGAAAGATACTGAAGAAGTTTGATAAACGGTTTCGTTATCGATTCACTGATTATTATGTTAAGACCCGTGCAAATCATCCATATTCACAGCTACAGCAAGTATTCAAACATGTGGTAATAAGCCGAAGGCCTCTATTGTTTTCTCTTCTAATTGAATGCTGGGGAAATTTTAATGGATCTTTCTCATTCTTATGTTGAAGAAAAAGACATGCTTTCTGCATTGAGACTAAAAATGCTGACTGTAGGGTGTAGGAGCTGTTGTTGGAGCTATATCTCGCAATCTTCATGAACTACAGGAGCATCAAGGAAGCTTCTTATCTATTTATGATCAGCCTGCTCTTCGGTTCCAGGTTTCTTTTCATCTTGTTCTACTCACTTGGCATTGGTTTGTTCACTTCTGGAGATTGAGTTTCAAATATGGATCTTCCTGTTGTTTATCGACAGGATCCTGTCGTTGATTCAATGAAAGCAGCAGTGGATAGGTTGAGCCACTCAACGAATTTCCTTAACTTCCTGGCACAACATGCACTGATTATGCAAGAAGAGCTACCTTCTCCAACTGAGGAATATGTTGATGATCAGGGATACCATTTTATGTCCCTTCTTTTGAATTTAGTAAACACATTTCTTTATATGGTCAATACATATATCATTGTCCCTACAGCAGATGATTACTCCCTGAGCCTTGGTGCCCCGGCAACTGTTTGTGGTGTTGTGATTGGAGCAATGGCTGTTGCTCAGGTGTTTTCTTCAGTGTATTTTAGTGCCTGGTCAAATAAATCTTACTTCAGACCTCTTGTATTCAGCAGTATTGTTCTTTTTGTGGGAAATACCTTGTATGCACTGGCGTATGATTCTCATTCAATAGTCATTCTTTTAGTTGGTCGCCTTTTCTGTGGGTAAGCAAACTGCTGACTCTATATTTCCCTTTGATGTCTAAAATTTGGGTAGCAGGAACAGCTTCCAGAATGTGATATGTTGTTTATGTCAGTGTGGGAGAAAGCTATCTATTTTATTCTTCCTATTTAATCAATAAGTTAAATGTTATCTGGTGTTATAGGAAGCTAATTTATCCTTGAAGGATTATGATAAAGCAGGTATCATGGACAGAAATTAGATGACAAAGGGAACTGGTCATTAGGGTATAAGAGAATTTGAAGCTTAGTGTTAGCTGAAGGGTAGTACGAGAGAATTCCTATGATGGAAGTCCCTGACAGAATTTCATGTAGATAGTGGGGATTTGTAGCTCTAAAGGCATTTTATATTTCTGCCCGTTATACTGGTTGACCTAATTATCTGTTATGGCATTGCAGATTGGGTTCTGCTAGAGCTGTTAACCGGCGATATATCAGTGATTGTGTACCTCTCAAAATACGGATGAAGGCTTCAGCTGGTTTTGTTAGTGCCAGTGCCCTCGGAATGGCTTGTGGTCCTGCTCTTGCAGGCGTGCTGCAAACAAATTTTAAAATCTACAAACTTACATTTAATCAAGACACTTTACCAGGCTGGGTTATGGCTGTAGCTTGGCTTATTTATCTAATGTGGTTGTGGATCTCATTTAGAGAGCCTTCTCTTGCAATAGAGAGCAGTGTGGGGCCTCAATCTTGTACAGGTATGCTGACTTATCTCATTAATCATTTCTTGATTGGTTCTTCAGATATTCCATTGTGCTCCCCAATTTTGTTATTGTTCACCGAGTCACGTCATACCTTAAGCCTTTACGGGCTTTATCTGTGTGTAAACATGGTTTATCCCTCATAAATGACAGAACCAGTAGAAAATAATGCCCTAGAAGAAGGTCTCAATCAACCATTACTAACGAATTCAGAAGACAACCAAGAAGATGAAGATGGCGATGGGGAATGTGATGGCACTGATGAAGCTTCTGAAGAAACTCGGAAACCAGCCACATCACTTAGATCAGCATACAGGCTACTTACACCTTCTGTAAAGGTACATACTAATACTTTAATGGTGATAATCGAAACTTATAGGATCTCATTAGTTGTAGTTACAGAGGCTGTGATGGTTATAGGTGCTGCCATATTGATATGTATGGGTGCTGTCTTCTGACATGGCTAGATAGATACAGAGGAGATAGCGTAGAAACAGAAACAAAGAGTAGTTAACTGTGCAGGTGTAAATTTTGACATACAAATATCCCACTATTGTATGGATCAATTCCTTCATTTGCTTTGCCTTATAAGTCTAGTTGCCGGTGGATTGCTTCTTTGGTGATTGTAGGATGAACATAGAATATGTCAACGCTTAGATAAAATCATTCATAAGTTGTAAATCTAGAGTTGCTAAACATCAGTAACTTCTATGAACTAGTCCTTCAAAAAATCACTTCTAAGGCTTAGAAATCACTCACAAGTCTAATAGTTATACTTAAAAAGGATCATACTTTCAAAAGCTAAAATTTATAATTTATGAAATAACTCACACTTCTCCTCGATAAACTGAAGTACAATCAAAAGATATAGACTTGGTCAATTAGTCGTATTGAGTTAAGGAACCAACTTTGTTTTATTTTAATCCTAACCTAAGAAGAAAACTTTCAAATAAGTACTTTTTCAACTCTTGTTAAGGAAATTGATAAATACATAAAATTGACTACCAAGGAAAATAACACCTAAAATATAACAGGGAATAACAAAGAGATTAAATAAGATATTAAAACTTAATCTCATTCTCCATCATTTGGATAGTTCCTTGGGCAGATAGTATGGTGATTTTTATACATGTCAAACTTTAGTGTGAAATAGTTTCTAGTTGTATAATTTACGCCTTTAGTACTTAATCATTTAAAGAAAGAACTAGTGAGATTCTTTTTTGTCTGTTATACCTTCTTATGTCTCAAGGTATACTCATTGGCTGTTATCATCTGTTTGCATTTAATGTACTTAGATAATGCACGCAACTTTTCATCTAAATTTCTTGGTCATCAGGTTCAGCTATTGATATATTTCATGCTCAAGTATGTCATGGAGATTTTAATCTCGGAGTCTAGTGTTGTTACCACATATTATTTTGGTTGGTCTACTGGTGCGGTGGCAATTTTTCTTGCATCTATAGGATTAACGGTTCTGCCAGTGAACCTTGTTGTTGGTAGCTACATCAGTAACATGTTTGAAGACAGGTACGTATTCTTTCTAGATGCCTACCTTGAGACTATAACCATAGCATTTTGTATAATATATCAGGCCGATCTGATGCACTAGAAGTTCTTATGATGGTGTACTGATTTCATTGTTCTCATCTGTTGAAGGCAAATTTTGTTGGCATCAGAAATAGCGGTTTGCATAGGCATTCTCTTGAACTTCCGCATAATATGGAAATACACTGTACCTCAATATGTCATCTCAGGCCTTGTAATGTTTGTTTCTGCTGAGGTAATTGAAGGTGAGAAACACTTAACCTGATATCTTTTTGCGATGAATACTATGAGTCTATGACCAGAGTTACTTAGACAAAAAGAGGGGATAGAGACAGGGACAGGGGTGGTTGGATGAGCTTCATTTAGGAGCACAGTAGTAACCAAAAATAGAGGGTCAGCTTCCAATGGTACATGAAACAATAAACGTTGCGTCTTGTACAAGAAAGCCCAAAAGGATATTAAGATCTGAAAGTATGTTAATAAACACTTGCTAATCTGACTCTTTTCTTTATATATTTCATTTCTCTATAAGCTGTCATATGTGATCAAAGGCGCCTGAATAAATTAATGAGCTTGTAGAAACACAAATGAGCAAAACTAGATAACACTTGGCAAATAATAACAATTATTCTACTCATCATAGTGATTGCTGCATCATATCTTGGCATAACTTATTGGCACGCCACTAAATAATCTGGTTGCTATAATTTTTACGTGATACGGTACATATTATATTGAAATAAACGGTGTAAAAGAGATAAGGTAGCCTTGACGGGGGCGTTAGGTTTCTTTCCTCTCGGGGGTTCAAATATAGGCTATAGATCGGTTGAATATAGTTGTTTTGTGAAATTTGATGGATGTCATGAGCTTCTAATTGACTTCTGTACAGGAGTCAATTTGTCACTGCTCTCTCGAGTGATGTCATCAAGGTTATCGCGTGGAACATTCAATGGTGGACTTCTCTCAACAGAAGCTGGGACCATAGCCCGTGTAATTGCAGATGGGACGATTACTTTAGCTGGTTACTTGGGCGAGAGTAAGCTCTTGAATGCTACACTTCTCCCTACCCTCTTTATTTGCATAGCCTCCATTGTCGCTACCTGCTTTACCTACAACTCCCTCTATTGATTCACATTTTGTACTACCAAGTAAGTCATTTGGTTAGGAGTCCAATCGTTTTAATTTTTCAGAAGCTGGTAATTAACACTTCCCCCCTTCTCCTCAAATTCTGTTTTTTGTATTAGTGTTTGTATATTGTAATTGAATGGCTTATTAGTTTCAATCAATATCAATAAAGTTTACAGCCTCATCTAAGTGGGGCTTCATAGTTGTGAATTGATGAAAGTGCCACATGGTGGGCATAGGCCAAGTGTATGTGGAGAAACAGAATGAGCATCCCTAAAAAAGTGTGGTTAACAAATCTCTTCCCCTAAATACGAATAGTGTAAAGAGAGATTAAATACGCTGATGTTTTTAATGGATTGGCTTGTGGTCTCTAGTGATGCATGTGAAATTTGTACGAAGATACCAAAATTAATCTTTTGTTGAATTTCTCTTTCCTATGGCAAATTCGAGGTTTTAGAAACCTTGGATGGCCGAAAATATTGTTGTAGCACTTAAATGACTTAGTTTGAAATTAACTTTATAACTTATTTTCATGTTATTTTTTCAGTTTGGTTTTTAACTTTTCTATCGATTTAGTTTAAAAATTTTCGTTGTTAAAAACCGATCGGTTTATTAATTAATTGACTAATTTTCATAAACTAATTATTTCTTATAAATTAAAATAATTTAATTCATTGTTATTTAACAAGTGTTTTAATTAATCTTTAAATTTTTTGATGGATAAGATAAGTTTCTTTCAACTATTTTTCAAAATTTTAATTTTATTCAAATTTTAATTGATTTTATGATAGTTTAATACTAATTAACCTTTTAAATCTTAAATTTCTTGTCTTATCAGTTTAACTTCTAGTCCAGTTTTTAATACATTGTCTTACATTTTTTATCTTTTCGGTTTAACTTTCTATCTCGATTTTTAAAATATTACTTACATATGTTGAGATAATTAAAAATAGATGAGAAGTAATTTATTAATTTTAAGATTTTTATGAAAGTACAAATTTTAATATTTTAGAGGCTTAAAATAAATCATAATACTTGTAAAACATTCTAAACAAAATTTAAACGAACAAAACTTTAGATAGAGTTAAGTCTCCATTTGTGTGATAATCTGTTACTATAATGCTTTTTTATTGGACATCTAAGTCCTATTATATTTTTTTGGTAAATAAAAGAGCTAACAACTAGTTAGAGCTAATAACAAGATTAATGGGCCGAGTGCGACTAACACTCATGCGATCATCATTGAGAGTGTGCAGTATAATATCCGGGGGTTGTTGAAAAACCACCATACCCAAAGACAGTTCAGGTCTGAGCCGAGCCACAGCATCATCTGTAGCGTTTCTCTCCCTAAAAACGTGATGAACCGTGACTTGCCAACTGCGTGACAGCAGCTCCCGAATGCTGCAGATGAGAACATTATCTGTACTCTCCTGAATATGGTTATTGAGCCAGTGAATCACCGACATGTTATCACCCTCAACCTCGACCTTGTTGATGCCCATACTCCAAGCGAGTTGCAATCCATCGAGCAGCCCTCACAGTTCTGCATTTGTAACCGAACAGATTCTAAGATTGTGAGCAAAACCGGCCAGTCACGAACCATTGGTGTTACGTAAGACACCACCAGCAGCAGCAGCCCCAGTCAAAGGATCGACGGCTCCATCCACATTCAGCTTGGTCCATCCCGACGCCGGAGGCTGCCAGCAGACATGCATCGGAACAGCAGCAGCCTTACGGCCCGGTTTCATACTCGAAGCTTTCACTTGCTTAGCCCACCCTTGTCCTTGAATTACGATAGCCTCCGGACCTGTACTAACACCTTCAAAAACAAAAGAATTGCGAGCCTTCCAAATTTTCCAACAAAGAATACCAAAACAAGTAAGCCAATCCCAATCCACAGAATCAATTCTAAAAGCATTACGAAGGTTATTAACCATCCATTTACTCATAGAGCTAGTAAAGAACCTGTGAACCAGAGATGGAGGGAGAACTTTAAGCCACACCGTACGAGCCCAATGGCAATCCCGAACGGCATGTATAAGACTCTCTCTGCTAGAGCCACAAAGGCTGCAAGTGTCAATCTCAGTAAGCCCCCTACGTTGCCGTTCGCCATTGGTAAGCAACCTCTCCTTGAGCACTAACCAAATGAAGTGACGGATCCGTTGGGGTCCTTTGAACTTCCATGCCCAGTTCCATTTGTCATCAGTCGGGTTTTTCGAGGCCTGCGATAAAACACCAAAAGTATCAGCGATGTTGAAGGCACCCTTCTTTGACCAACGCCACATGAATCCATCCGCCTTATTATGAGGAGCAGGCGGTTTCATGGCAACGATGTGCATGGCCACCGTCTCGTCCACGTAGCTGCGGAATTGAGACCAATCCCACCTGCCATACTCATCAACCATAGCACAAAGACATGCAGCATTATCGATAACATTCGGGTTAGTACAAAAATTAATTAAAGGACCGAGTTGTGAGACCCAACAATCATGCCAAAACTGAATAGTCTGGACATTCCCAACTTTCCAGCATACACTCTCTTTGAGTTCTTCCCAAACCTTCGTAAGAGAAGTCCAAACAAAAGAACAATTATGCCGAGTAATGGTTTCCGGAATGCCATCACCAACCCTCTACTTACTGCGGAGAACCTGCACCCAAAAAGCACTAGGATTAGTAAGGATCTGAAAACCAAGTTTCAACATAAAACATTTATTTTGTCGGTGCAATTTGCGCAACCCCAAT
>JANIPN010000218.1:55975307-55989268 GCA_027478595.1 Erythroxylum anguifugum
TAACTAGCCATACCTAAGAAACTTCGTACTTCGGTAACATTAGTATGTCTAGGCCAATTAGACACTGCTTCCACCTTCTGAGGATATACTTGAATCCCTTCTTTACTAACTATATGACCCAAGAAATCCACTCTGTCAAGCCAGAACTCACACTTTGCCAACTTGGCATATAACTGATTATCTCGAAGGATTTGTAACACCATTGCCAAGTGTTTTTCATGTTCTTCTTGGCTCTTAGAATATACCAATATGTTATCAATGAAAACCACAACGAATTTATCTAAATACGGCCTGAAGATTCTATTCATCAAATCCATAAAAGCCGCTGGTGCATTCGTTAAACCAAAAGGAAGCACCAAGAACTCATAGTGCCCATATCTGGTTCTAAAGGCAGTTTTCGGCACGTCCTCTTTTTGGATCCTGAACTGATGATACCCAGATTTGAGATCGATCTTAGAGAAATGACTTGCTCCTTATAATTGATCAAACAAATCATCAATCCGAGGAAGAGGGTATTTATTCTTAATAGTTACTTTATTCAATTGCCTATAATCTATGCATAACCGCAGGGATCCATCTTTCTTCTTGACGAATAATACTGGCGCACCCCACGACGAACTACTGGGTTTAATAAACCCTTTATCTAGCAAATCCTGCAACTGCACCTTTAACTCTCTTAATTCTATAGGTGCCATTCTGTATGGAGTAATTGAGATAGGGTTTGTACCAGGAAGGAGTTCTATATTAAACTCGATTTCTCTTTCTGGTGGTAATCCAGGTAAATCTTCTGGAAACACATCTGAAAAATCCCTTACTATAAGGATCTGCTGTAACTCATTGATCTCACTTCTGGTATCCCGTACATGAGCTACATACCCCTGACATCCCTTCCTTAGGAGTCTTTGGGCCTGTATAGCTGATATTCTGTTAACTGGAAACCCTATTCGATCACCCTGATATAACACTTCTATTTCTGGATCTGGCCTAAGTATAATTCTTTTAGCATAATAGTCCATTGTAGCATGGTAATTTGATAACCAATCCTTACCCAAGATAACATCAAATTCTAATACTGCCAACTCGATCAAATTTGCCATAAATTTTCTACCCTCTATTTCCACTGCACATGAGGGGTAAACATATGTCACTTCAATAGTTTCCCCTAAGGGTGTAACTATGATCAGTGGGTTTTTCATTAATTCTCCCCCTTTATCTAGCTTTTTGGCAAAACTTGGCGCTACAAATGAATGAGTGGCACCCAATTCAAAAAGCACTTTAGCATTCTCATTCTGGATTTCATTTGTAGCGCCAAGTTTTGCCAAAAAGCTAGATAAAGGGGGAGAATTAATGAAAAACCCAATTCAAAAAGCACTTTAGCATTCTCATTCTGGATAAGGACTATGCCTATATCAACATTCATCATAATTAAAGAAAAATCATATCTTTTATTATAACAGAGCATAGACATTCTAATCATAATACCAATTTAACTGAATATCAACAGGTTTGCATAGGATTACCTATTATTGTCGTATTAGAGTCCTGTGCTTCTTGGGGATTTACAGCGAACACTCTCCCCTGACCTCTATTTGCTGGGGCTAGTGCTGGCATCTGCCCCAGATTCTGGGTGGGAGCTTGGCCTTGAGGTCTACCTCTACTAGTTAGGCCTCTATTAACAGGTCTATCCATCTGCACAGTAGTCTGTGAAGCTAGGGGTGGAGCTACTTGGTTTTCTTGCATTGGGCAGTCTTTCATGAAATGCCCTTATTGTCCGCACCTTTAACAACCTCTGAACCTGAGTCTACAAGGTCCTTGATGATTTTTCCCACAGATATTACAAGCAGTTCTAACCTGTGGCTGTGTTGGAGGTTGCTGTGATCTACACTTAGTTGGGTTCTGTGTACCACTTGGTGTTGAAAAGGCTGATGCATATGGATTTCTGACCCTGCTTTGACCCCCTCTCTGTGGTTCTGAAGGAGCAGACTGTGTTGTTTGTTCTGTTTGTCTCATCTGAGAGCTATCTCTTTCTCTACGACCTCTACTGCTTTAGCCTTTACCTTTTCTTCTCCATTCTCTTTCTGCTCTCCCCTATTTAAACTTTGCTTCTAATTGTCGAGTCTTATCAATCAACCTCGACAAATTTGGGAAGTCAATAGCTGCAACAACACTATACAAGGAAGGTATGAGTCCCAACTTATATCTTTCCATTTTTGCAGCTTCAGTAGGTACAATTGTTGCAGCAAATTTGCATAAGCGTAGAAATTCACTTGGATAATCATCTACACTCACACCAAAACTTTATTTGAGCCTTTCAAATTGCAGGGCTTGATTTTTTCTTTCATATGGAGAAATGAACTCATCGATTAATGCTTGTTTAAAGAATTCCCAGGTCGGAGGATTCCTACCTTATAATTGATCTTCAATATTCATCTGGAACCATTCCCAAGCATTCTTTGTGAATTTAACCCCCACTAATTCTATGATCCGAGCATCATAGCAAGTCAATCTCCGGACCATTTTCTCAGTATGACTTATAAACTTTTACGGATCCTAATGTCTCTCACCACCAAACTCAGGGGTTTGTAATTTTAAGAAATCATTGATACTTAACCCCCTTCATCATCTAAAGCTCGCCTAGGTAATCCTCTAGGCATTTGCACTAGTTGTGGTGGTGCAGGAGAACCCCTTCATCATCTAAAGCTCGCCTAGGTAATCCTCTAGGCATTTGCACTAGCTGTGGTGGTGCAGGAGCAACTTCAGGTACACCCTGAGTCCTTTCTCTAAGTATTCTTACTTCTTCTCTCAATTCTACAACCTCCTGCCTTTCTCTTAAGGCTCAGTTCTCTGCTTCTAAGGCTTCTATTCTTTGTTGTAAGGTTCTAACATCCTTCCCTTGAGCAGCTGAGGGTTCAGGTTCAGTTTTTATTTCTGATCTCCTCCTAACTCTGGGTGGAAACCTTTCTTCTTGTTGTTCTTGCTGTACAAATTCGACATCAGGTATAACAGTTTAAATTTTCCCCTTCCTAGGATGACCTCGTCCTCGTTGAGGAGGGGTTCTTCTTCTAGGAGGCATCTCTAATATGGAGAAAACTAAAATCATTTAGACATAATGATTTACCAAAGTAACATGCTATTGACATGATGCAGATCCTATGCTCCATGGTGTCATGCTCATGTAAGAATATCATATGCATATTCCATATCATATACATATTTATATCATAAACTTTTCTTTAATACTTTTTGTACATCATAGAGATCATAAGATCCTTACTCTCATACAAAACCTGGCTCTAATACCATCTGACACGACCCCGTCTTTTGGACCGTGTTGGCACTAGGGAATGGGTAGGCTTAATGCCACCAAAACCGTAGTAAGCCTACTTTTCTATATTCTACTAAAAATCCGGCATGACCCATTCATTTGTCAAATTAATCCATATACCTGCTTGATAGGTTGTAAGAAGTAAGGATCCAAATCTGCAATTCTCTCATACATTAACTACTTTTAATCAGCCAATCTATGAATCTATAATCATCTCATATCATCAACCGACCTCATTCTCAATAACATAGCATATCCATACATGTTTCATGTACATATGATTATGACAAACCATGGAGCAGCTATAAGCATCTGCAATTTACATCATGCCAAAAACATTACTTGTCTGCTTATCCAAGCGAGTCTAAAAAGACTTGGATTTCTCTCTTGTACGATCTGCTAATCCCCTGAAATGATGATAGTGAGGGGTGAGTATACAACGCGACTCAGTGAGTTATAAACATGCTACCATGCTTGTGAGGCTAGGTAATACAAGGCTAGCTTCACAAGAATGGTCTGTGGCATTCTAAGCAACAATACATGGCATCAATAGATAACCCGGTAGTAATATCAAATGCGGCAATCACATGAATATCATTAATAAAGCTCAATATAAATTGTTCAAATAAAACATGAATCTGGTTTCTGAATTCTTTTCTAGGTTCTGGGTTCTTTTCTGAGTTCTGGTTTCTTTCTGAATTTTGGTTTCTTTCTGAGTTCTGGTTTCTTTCTGAATTCTGGGTTCTACAGGATCCCTAATTCTGAGCTTTCTCACTTCTGAGTTTTGATTTTCTGAATTTCTTAGGAAGAGATAGAGGCATGCTAGTACGACATATCTCCCCTTTTCTGATTCTAGACAAGGTTGGCCTAACCTTGCCCCTGGAGGTCTGCCCTCTCCAGGTAGGACCCGGATCTAACCCATCACTGGATAGTTACCTATGTGTACATAGTTTGATAATATACCCTATCAGCTGGGTATCTTATGAACTCATCAATCATGGCCAACAAGAAAAGCATGATTCATCAAAGAATCGCAATTTATAGGTTCAACATAACAAGGGAACCTAAGATGCAAAGGATCTGAATACCATCTGGTCAATCTAGCTTACAACATGTTAGACTCAACTACATGGAGTCATATAACAAATAAGTCATACAGGTTCTAGAACAATTCAACAAGCCGCAAGATAAAAGAAAAGGATTACTACATAAGTATAGTAGCATGATTATACTCACCTCAACTATCTTAGGGGTTCTGATTTCTTTTCAAGTTTTCTTGAACTTGTGAGGTACTAGGTACGACTTCTAGTTCTATTCCTTATCTGCTTTCATAAGCTATTGGGTAACATGTATAACAATTACATATACCCGTATTAGTCATTCTCACATAAACCTCATTTCTTAACACATATCATAAGAAAACTGCATAGGTCTCATTTTTGAAGGCATAACTTTTTATACATAGGTCCAATGTTTTTCAAACTTTCCAGACCTCTAGTTAACACATAAATTCACAATTTTACTTTTATGACCATGTTCTAATTCGGTCATTAAAGAAATCCAAAACTCCCATTTACAATCAGCCTTACTATTCAGTCATGAGTTGGACCCTTCCTGTCTCAAAACCTTTTAACTTATTTATTTCTCATCCAATTAAGATAATTCAAATTTTCATTTTCAATAGACTTATATGGCTATAACATATCCAAAGATGGCTAAAAAATGATGTAAATTGGATTTATGGTGATTTTTATAATCCTGTCCTGTTTCTGTTCTCTTATGTGTCCCTAAGGTTAGCAACACCCTTCACTTATTCAGACATATCTCAGAGAATACTCATCGAATTAAAATTTAATTTATACAGAATTTATATGACACATTTTATAACATTTCATAAGGAGAACTCATCATCCAATTCTAACTCTAAGGTCTTCAAACAATTAACTTTCATTTCGGATTTCAATCCTGATGGTATTCTGAACCAGTTTCAATTCAGGGCCTCTTACATTTGTTTGGCTCACCCTAAAATTGTGAACAAATTCAGGGATACAATAGACATCTCAATATACAACTGCTATGTTTCAAGTTTCTCCAAAATCATAGGTTAAGCAGCTCGAAAAAAATGTACAAAGAGGACCTACGAATCTGCCTCCATTGACAACTTGAACTTCAAAACCATAGGTTTTGATTTAACCCCTCAATTCACCATAAAAATGAAATTTCTTCATGTTAATGTGTCATTAGACACCAAAGAACAAAAACCCATCATCCAAATCATCAAACCCATACATTCCATCAAATGGGTTTCAAAAGAAGAGAGAAAAACTAAGCTTAAATCGATAGAACTAGGTGTCGGTATTGAGGCTTACCTTTTTGTACTACCCAAAAGGCTTGATTCTCCTTCTTATCCTTGTCACAAGGGTTGAAAATCTTGAGAGAGAACTCCCATGGTGTTTTCATGAAATAGGGAGGAAGAAGGAGACAAGTTTTGTCTTATTCTCCAACTTAGCTTTTTATATAAGCCTCATGTCCACTTATTTACAAAAATGCCATTATTGTACTGGTTCTTCAACATCTTCTCATACAATTTCCTGTGACCACCGAAAAATGTCATACATCATTAATTTGATGTCACCAGAAATTATTATTCATTTTCTTGGTTTTAATGACACCAATCTCAAATACTGATTTATTTCGGTGTACCGGGTAAACTAGATACCGGGTGTTACAGAAGAAGGCAAGGATACAAATCAGAAAAAATATGGAGGAATGAATGGATCACTTTTACATCTTACAAGCTCAAGACCAGACATTATGCTTTGCGTGTGCCTTTGAGGACGCTTTCAATCAAATCCAAAAGAAAGTCACCTTCAAACAGTCAAGAGGATCTTTCGCTATCTTCTTGAAAATATAAATTTTGGATTATGGTATCCAAAAACTGATTCATTTAACATAGTTAGCTATTATGATGTAGATTATGCATGTGCTAAAGTTAACAGGAAAAGCACAAGTGATCACTGCCAATTTTTAGAGGATGTCTAGTCTCTTGGTCTTGCAAGAAACAAAATTACACAGTGCTTTCAACAACTGAAGCGAAATATAAATCCTGTGCATCATTCTAAGACTAAGCATATAGAAATCAAACATCATTTTCTTAGAGATCACGTTTTAGAAGGAATCATTGATCTTTTGGATGTTAAAACTGAAAATCATGTAGCCAATATCTTTACTAAGCCACTTTTTGAAGATAAATTTCGTTTGTTAAGAAAAGAGCTTAGTATGTACATATTACCTGATATTTAACTCTGTTGAAGATTCTATGTTACTTTCTTTTACAGATATTAACAGGCTCCTTCTAATATGTTCTTTAGTAGGCTCCTCTTAGTTTAATAGGGTATAATACACGTGTCTTAAAAATGCAGTTATTAAATAATGTCATTTCAATTTTTTAAACATGTGTGTTGTTTTGGCAATTTTTGACGTGATTGACAGAAGATACGCAGACGATCACATCTCCTTTAATAACATGTAATATTGTTCATCTTCACACAAAATCCATGCTCAAGATCTGTTTAGGATATCTTGAGAAGGTTCCTTCCCTCTACTTATCTTCATCATTCTCAGAAGTGCCTTTTACCTTTCTGCAGTCAAGCTCTTTGCTTTTCTCAAATGTCTTAAATCTCACTATCTTACATGAAATGGCACGAACAAAGTTTAAGGGCCAAAAGAAAACTTTTACTCCCACTACTAGCTATAGTGAAACTCTCTGCTATGAACAAGAGTTTGAAACTTTTGTTTTTTAATCATCTTCTCTGTCACCAATAGTAGGATCGTTAAACACTCCTACTGAACCTGCTTCTATCACCTCTATTAAAAAGCCTCGAGTTTTAAAAGCATCAATTCAAGAGACTACATACGAGAGAAAAAGATTTTGACTATGTTGTCTCTTCCTGAAAAATCAGATTTTGATTCATCTTCCAGACACAATGAACCAACGATCAAGCAGTAATATGTCTTTGAATCTAGTGAAGAAAGTTCTAATGACTCAAAAGCATAGCTCGTCAGAAGAAGAAGAAGAAGAAGAAGAAGAATAAGAAGAAAGAGAAGCAGAAGAAAAAGAAGAAGAAAAATCTTCTAATGAGGGGGATTTAATAAGCAAGTTAAGATTCCATTCTTATTCACTGCCTACTCACTCTCCATCTACTATTTATTCAAAAATGTCCACACCACCATTGACTACTCCTCAACTTGGTTCCATGGGTAAAAAATCATCTGGAGTACAATGGATGGCTAATGATAATGGTTCAGATGAAGAACTGATCCATTTAGTAAGGCGTCCATAAACTAGAGGAAGTTTCGCAAAGCATGTTGGAAAGCATTTGAAAAAGGAAAAAGCCTTAACATTGAACCAAGGGAAGAAGAAGAATCTTGAAAAAGTAAAAAGATAAGAAATAAGAAAAGGCAAAGTGCCTATAGTTGAAGAGAATTTTGAGGACCCTATTATTCGGAATGAACTATTCTATGAAGAAAATTTGTTTGAAGAAATTCCAAATACAAAGAGGTCAAAAACAAAGAAACTCATTGTACACAAGAAATGGGGGTCTTAAGAACCGATCAAGATGTTTTAGTCAATGGAAGTTGAAGCTTGACACAAAAAGTAAAAGGTGTTTACTAGATATATTTTGCCTCCTCTAATGTTCGATGATATTAGTATTGCTATCTCTCCTTATTTTCTTGCTGTTGGTTGGCGCAATTTTTTGAATTTGGACGAGACAGTGTGTGATGATTTAGTTAGATCATTTTATACACACATGAGAAAAGATGAAATTGATGGAAAGTTGACAAAATTGATGGAAAGTTGACAATTATCTCTTGGGTACATAAATGTGAGATTTTAATCACTAAGGAAATCTTGGGGAACCTACTGAATATAACTCCCATAGGCAGAACTGACTCTCCATGTCATAAGTGGGACATTAATGATCTTGATTTGGGAGAAGTTGTGAATTTTATTTGCCTACACACCGAGAATACTCATGAAGGGTGACCCTGTTGTAAACATTTGGACTTACTGTCGCTATGCCTTACATCGATATCTACTACTTTAAATTTTATAAGGAGTAGTTCAGTAGAAAGATGTAGTCTCCTAGACACATATGTTATGTAAAATCTACTGAAGGGAAATCGGATGAATCTCCCAGCATTGATCCTGTGATTTATGGTGGATAAAGGGAGTCATAAGAATACCACTGGTGGTTTGCCTTATAGAATGTTACTCACTAAGATTTTTGATCATTATGGAGTGTCATTTGACAATTTGGATTGGTATAAACCTGAAAAGTTTCATTCATCTATTCCCTGCCAATTCGAATATAAGCTAAAAGATAATGTGCGGGTAGAGAAGAAAACAAAAAGAGTAGCCGAAGTTTTGGGTCTTGCTCCACAAAAATCAGCCCCTATCACACTTCAGAATACAAATGATCTGATCCTTTAACAACTAAGAGACATTCAATACAATCAAGAACAAATGCGTGAATAGATGACAAGGATGTAAGACCAATTTAATAACCTGCAACTCCTTCTTTGCACTATTCTGGATTCCCTTAAGGAATATTTTACATGATTAACAAACTCTGGTTTTATTTTTTTGAATTTTCAATACTTATAATACACTGAAAAATTTTATTAATGCCTACTTTTTACCTTTACATATTTGTGCATTTTTTCTACTTTATGATTGTCTCTCTCTTTTTGATAATGACAAAGGGGGAGAGTAGGGGGAACATACTTAGGACTTCGTTGGAATACTTGGCTTAGGTTCCTACTACTTAGTGGTAATAAGAGTCTCCTTTTAAATCACAGTTATTAGTAAGGACTTAAAAATTACAGGTATCTTTTGAAACCCCTCTCAATCATTTGAATTTTTAAATATTTCTATTTATTAGTTGTCATCATCAAAAAGGGGGATATTGTTAGCTCAAGGTTTGTTATTAATGATTTCGATAATAACTATATAATATTTCAAAATTGAAATTTGATTTATTTCTCTTTATTTGAATAGGTAACGATATAACTTTTAAAAGGATTTAAAATCCAATTATCTGTGATAGGATAAATGTTTCTTTTCTTGTAGGAACCTTCTTAATGAACTCACCTGATTTATTAAAAATGACTCCACAATATCCAGAAGGATCTTGCTAATCATATAATTGGATATCAACTCCAAGATACTGTCAATTTTTTAAATGTCTAGACACTAGAAGATTCTAGCAAAGATGATATCAAAGAGTCTTTAAATTTAAAGATAGCTCATAATATAATTGAAGCAACCGCTAGTTGAAGAAAATATCTATTTAAGGAAGAACCACTGCAATTACAAACACTTCAGATTTTTGAAATACATTAGCATTCTCGAAAAGTCATATATTTATCAAATTCTTTATGCCTTAGAAAGTAAAAAATACTCTATTAAGAGAAACTGTTATTCCTTGAAGCTTCTATTGAGCAAACCCTATATTCGTTTTTGTTGTAGAGGCTTGTTAAACACTGCGAGTGTGAAAGGTTGAAGAACCTTAAAATATATATACTTTTGAGCTTGGAAAGGCTCATCAGAATTTATTACTTGGAGTTTTATAGTGAAATACTCAAGTTGGATGCTTGGGGACTGAATGTAGGCTTCATTTTAAGCTAAGCTAGTATAAATTGACTTTCTAGTGTTTTTGTTTTCAATTTTTAAGAGGCTTGTTCAATTTTAGAATTAAATAGGCTCCTTTTGTTTTAATATTGCAAAAGGTTCCTTTCGTTTTGAAAGTTAATAGGCTCCTTTTGTTTTAAACATTCACAGGCTCCTTTCATTTAGAACTTTAACAGACTTCTTTTATTTGCAGACTCATTTCATTGAAATTTAGCATACTCTTATCGTTTACACGAATTGATAGGAACTTGTAAAATTTTTAAGTCACACACAATTCGCCTCCCTCTTGCGTGTGTTTGGTCTATCAAAACGAAACCTATGATTTTGTTCTACCACTGATCAAAATGTGACCAAAACAACCAACAAAAACAAGGAAAATATAACCTTCTCATTCGGCAAGGTTTTTAATGATTGAGATTTATCATGCAATGAAAGTTCTTTAAAAAAACATTATTGATAAATATATAGAAACAAGCCTCTTATTTATATGAATTCCAAGCATGCATAAAGACATTTAATTGTTACAAATAAACTTTAAACATAATTTTACTATAGAAACATCTTCAACAAATGAGGAAAAAAACAATGTAGAAGAGTTCTTGACACTGAATAACTTATAATGAAGGGAATGAATGTGATATAGAAATATGCATTCCAACCTGCATAGCCACAAACATAAAATGCTGTCAACAATTTTTTAAAAAAATCTTCTATGGAATGTGTAGTGTAGGAAGAGTTAATTGTATGAATAAGATTATAAGGAAGACAACAATCTAAGGAAAGTTACTCCTATCCAATGCTTTAAATCAAAAGCTAACTTTTACACTGAAATTATCTAAAAGTTGTTTAGAGCACTAGCACATTGTGGATGGAAATAATAGAATCTGAACACACTCACCAAAAAAAAGGAGCAAGTGGGTGTAGGAGCTGTTAGAAAATTTGGACTTACCATAGACATTCACGCGTAAAAAAACAACCACAAATAGCCATAGAAACCAATTGCAAGTAGTGAGGTCAAAAGAACACATCAGAAACCATATTCTTTTAATTTATGATTTTATGCTAAAAGCGTTTAAAAATTTAAGCTATAGGCGAAGCAGAACCTATCTAGCTAACTGTTTTAAGATGTAAAATGTAACTATCCTTATTCCTACAACCTTCTTGAAGTCGAATTCAAGGCATATCATGTACCTGTGGAAGTTAAACTTAAGATTTCCTCTGAAACGAGTCTGTAAAGGGAATGTTATCATTGCATCTTGAAATAAGACACGTTCATGATCGGTTAGTGAACAATGAAAACCTCCTCCTCATTAAGCAATTCTAGGCTAGTTCATATATATTTTCTTTAACCTAAATCCAAATTAACAAATAAAGTTCAAACCCTATTTCTCTTTTCAGCAATGCCCATACCAAAGATTAGCTCCAAAATCATAAACCTAGATATGAAATAAATCACCAACCCTAACCCCAGAAATCAATGCCATGAAAACTCTACAACTCATAAAATTTACCAAATCCAAATCTTAGAAACCCAAAAGCCAAAAAGCCAAACCCATTAAAAAGAACTCAGAATTCACAATTAACCCATTAAAATGATCGAGAGATAGAGCTTACTAGTGGGTGTTTTTGGAGGTTGGTATGCTGACAATGTTCTTTAACTTGTCTTGATGGAGTAGATCAATGATACGGTCTACGAGGTGCTTAGCAATAGAGCTAGTGCCTAGACTGACAACCATGTCGAACTCCATGAACTCGTTGTCTTTATAAGAGACAATTTTTCTTAGGTCATCTTGGGTTAGAATAACAGGGGATAAACATAAAGAAGGAGCATCTTTAAATAGGGCTTCTGATCTAATAAAAGGAGGGCATGTTGAGGGTAAGGGTGAGGGTGGTGGTGGTGATGACAGTAATCCAGTGAGGGATGAAGCAATTGGTATGAGAAGCCAAAAAGGGTTTCATTTTTTATTTTTTAGAAATAAATAAAATCATGTTTGCTGGACATATTAATCACTTGTCCAAGCATTTTGCAATTATTTTCAAAATTGTCACCCAATTTGGACTCTTTAATGACAAATTTAAAAAATCGTCACCAAAAGTCCACTATTCGCTACAACTTTAAAATTGTCACCAATTAATTTTAGCGATGATTTTTAGAAAATCATCACCAATGAGTCCAAATTGGTGAAGAAATGTAAAAATTATCGTCAAATGGTCAATAAGGGTAGCGGCGTTTTCAAAAATCGTCGCTAATAGTGGATTTTTGGCAATGATTTTCAAAAATGTCACCAAAGGGTCCATATTTGGCGACGATTTTCAAAATCATTGCCAAAAATGAACTTTTTGTGACAATTTACAAAATTGTCACGAGTAGTGGACTTTTAGCGATGATTTTTAAAACATAGCAAAAGAATCGTAGCCAAATGTCTACCTTGTTGTAGTGATGTGATTAAATGCTCCTTAGGACTAGTTGGTTTTCAATACACCTCGTAATTTTCTTGAATGTCTTTGGTTCCATAATCCGGAAGAACATGCCTAGTTAGAACCTTAGGTTTGTTTACAATTTGAATGACTTTGGTCAATGATATGTGTTTAATTGTTGATATATTTAATCATTTACACTTAGCGATTAATGATACAAAAATGCTTAAGATACTCACTTTAATTCATTTGTGATTTTAGGTACAATTTGGATGCAAAGAAATTAAAGTGAGTCGAAAGCACACCATTTTGGGCCATTTTTCGAAGATTAATTCTCACTTGTCTTCATGGAGTAAGACAAAGAAAATTAAAAGACGAAAAATGGAAGACAAAGAAGAAGAAAATTTTAAATGCAAGTAGCTGAAAAAAAAGCCAAAGAAAATAACAGTGCAACATGAACAAAATGTAGTAGTCTACGTCTACTTTTTGCGTTGAAAGTATAGCATAAGGAAGAGTTGTTTTGAGGTCATATAAGAAATCAAGGGGAATAGGTGCGCAGCAGGTGGCTGGCAGTTGCGGCTTGGTTGCTGTAGTTAGAGAATAGTTGCGACATAAGAGAGGGACATGTTAGTGAGTAGTGAACACTAGCATAGACTTCAACATTAAATTGTCCCGTCAAAGAACAGTAAGAGGAAAAGAGTTGCATTGGAGAGTGCGCAATGAAGGAGAAACTAGGGGATTTTTGGCTAGGGATTAGAATGGGGGATGAAGCATTTTTTCGGGAAAGACCCATGAGGGGTTAGGCATCCTGACGCTGACGACCCGGGTTAAGTATTTTTGTTTTATTATTTTGTTGTATCTTTCTCTCATTAGAAATTGATTGTATTATCCTATATTAATTGAATTGGGTATTATGTATGGATAATTGGATTTTCGTTATTATTTAGTTATTTGTGTATGAACCCATTGGGTATTGTGAGATGATGATTTTAATACGTTCATTGAATCGTTAATTACAAACCCATTGCTAGAATTTCGATATAATTCGTAATTGTTATGTTGAAATCCATATGTAGCGACTAATAATTCGTAATCATTAGGGATAACATGACCTAGGTTAAATGACGCATCGTAAGTGGTTGTTGCCTTGATTAATCGGTTTTCCTAATTCGTAATGCTACTGCCTAATTAAATCTACATATTGTATCCAAGGTTGTTTGGTAGTTAGGTTTAATTAACGATCGTATCTTGATTAAACAAAACCTAAGGGAAAAATCGGGTTAATTATTAACCAACAATTAATAGTTGCTAGGAGAGGTTAAAGAACAACAAATTAATAAAATATGCTTAGTCAAGGTGTAGGCCGAGATTAAACCAAAGAACCGAGTCCCTACCGAATTCCCCATTTTTATCATTTTATTGCATGCTTTCTTTAATTTGTTTTTGTTAGTTTCATTTTATTTTCGTATTCCAAAATCCAAACCCCCCTCCCCCCCCCCCCCCGGCGTTAAAACTAAACACTAG
>JANIPN010000218.1:56161656-56173460 GCA_027478595.1 Erythroxylum anguifugum
TTTTTCAACTGCATTATTAAATTAGGTTGCTTTAGCTTAGGCCTTGTCCAATCGTGTGGGGGCGTAGAGTGTA
Organism: Erythroxylum anguifugum; assembly: GCA_027478595.1. Classification (NCBI taxonomy): domain Eukaryota; kingdom Viridiplantae; phylum Streptophyta; class Magnoliopsida; order Malpighiales; family Erythroxylaceae; genus Erythroxylum; species Erythroxylum anguifugum. Next base: position 56,161,730 of record JANIPN010000218.1, read on the forward strand.
TGTATACTTTTGAAAAGTTATATTAACACCATATTTTTCAACTTTTCAAAAAGGAATCTCATTATTCTAACTTCTGTCACTTCCTCGCTAAGCTAATTTTTAGCCGAAAAGTTAGATAGCTTTCGTGTTCATTTGAATACTAGATGCCAAGTTTGACAAATCATTGTGACGTAAATTTCTCCCAAGTAGGGATTTCCAACGACACCCAATTAATGCTTGATGAGTTTGGTTTGTTTGTGACTTTTGCAGGCTTCTTGTCAGCCCACAGCTCTCATATAATATAATTAAAAAAGTAAACTTTTCGAAATAGATACACGTAGATTATTTATTATTAGGAAATCAGCTAATTCCAAAAACTTTTTTTTGCATAGCTTTCAAAAATCAACTTAAATAAGCTAACCAATATCGTAAATCGAGCAAATGAGATACAAGTTACCCTCTGACAGTAAATTGCCGTCAATGGCAATTACTAACGAAATTTCGAAAGATCTTACGACTATGGAGTACAATCATATAATGATAATAATAGATTGCCAGTGCCACCTACCAACTTAGACAAAGAATGCACCGAAGATTTGACCATTGCATAGTTTCACAGAGTAACGAGAGCAAAGTGAGTAACAGTTAAGACAAAACAAATGCCTCCAATTTATTATATTTATAGAAAAAAAAAGTAACGATTATAATGCATGATATTCTTTCGGTTTTTTTTTTGGCAAGTAAAAGTAAATGTTCTTTGGAATTTACGAACAAAAACTTAACTGTAGATTACAATTTTGAAAAGAATAATCGACAAAAGTGAGTAATCACTTTGTATTTGACATAAGCCGTTTCATGACTCACGAGTCTCGAGTAATCATGTCGGCACGTTTGAAGCACAATTGAAACAGAAAATTAGGAATACAATAAACAAACATTAATTTCACAATTATAGGATTAAATCTTGTTTATAATTAATATTTGGTTGGGTCGGCTCTGCTAGGCCCAGATCCATTCATACCTGTTTATGACCCGTTCGGCCCACCAGTTGCTAGACTCTCATGCAAATACAATGATCTACGTAAACCTAGCATCTACAGCATATATAAAGTACAATTTCCATCGGATTGAGGTATGAAAACTGTAACCCTAGCTGCTATTCAATATTCCCAGCCGCCTAAATCTCGAAAAAGCACTGACTTGAGCGTCGAAGGGGTCTCCCGGGAATCAACCCCCGGCGTGCCTTTGTCTGTTTTTGCAGGTATCACATAATCAGAATCGAACAGGTCATGGATCAAAACGATGGTATTCCGGTCCAGTAAAATCCGGCCGAACCAATATTGTTTCACTTATAATCTCAAAAGTAAGTTCTCTCTCCTATTTAAATTAAGTATCGTTTTAAAAGGATTTTAATTATTCAAAATAAGTGTCGTTTGTGACTTTTTATGCATATTTATAATTTTACTTCCAAAATTACCATTTAATTTCTCTCACATATTAATTACACATATTATATAGATTATATTTTCAAGGTACTTTAACATGTAATTAATAAGGGTATATCAGACGTTTCATTAACTTTCTTAATAAGTGTGCATTCCTCTAAAACGACACTTATTTTAAATAGAAGGGAGTATATTATTTATAATCATCAGATATTAATTATATATATATATATATATATATATATATATATATATAAGGTCAAAACATTTTAAAACACAAAAAGCATATAAATTATAGAGTTTTCACGCATCATAATTAGCCTTTATTACACCTTCTTGGATGTGCCACTCCAGCATAAAGGCTCTGACTTTTTCATGCCTCAAACTCGAATTAATACATTAGATTTGTGACAAGTCATCGAATACACATACCTTATACTTGAATTAAGGTTTGACTAATTTGCATATGTCTCAAAACTATCTAATAGACTACAAAAATTAAAACAAATAATCTATAAACTATAGACACAGGGAGGATTGGAAGGATGATCTATATTCAATTAATGATATAGATGTCAATTTTGGCCCGACCCAGCCCGATTTTGGACCAAAACGTCAAAAACAACGTCGTTTTTGAATTTTAAAAAAACATATAACTGAATGGGCCAGGTCGGCCAGCTCCGGCCTGTCGGGCCACAAGCTGGGATGCATAATTAATGAGCTGAATATATATACACAAGTATATAACATTATTCTGGTGAAAGCTCCTCCGATATTGGAAAATCATGTAATATAATCTTGAGTAAAACAATTCTTAAAATAAGAAACTAAATAACAAAACAATAGATGACATAGTTAACAACAGGTGCTAATATAGCCCCCTCAGGCTAGAGGGGGTCGAACAACACCTAGCTTGTATAGATGGCGAATGAAAGAATCTTTAGGATGCGGTTTATTGAGAGTATTAGATAGTCGATCTCCACTAGAAATGTGAGTGACAACAAGTTATTGATCTTCAATCTGTTGTAATGGAAGTCAACAGTGACATGCTTCATTCAACTGTTAAGAGCAGGGTTATGATACAAGTAAGTTACACCTAAATTGTCACAATAAATGGTAGGTGGTTGGGGAAGAATAACACCAAGTTCCTTGAGAAGATTTTTAACCCAAGTTGTTTCACAAAGAGCACTGACCACTGCTCAATAATCAGCTTCGGTGGAGGAACGAGCAATTGTTTTTTGTTTCTTTGAAGATCAACTGACAGAATTAAGACCAAGAAATAGAAGATAACGAGTAGTTGATCCCCGATCAGTGAGGTTTCCTCCCCAGTCAGCATCTGAGTACATACAAAGGTTAAGATGTTTATTGCAAGCCAAGTGGAGATTGTAATGAGATGTGCCTTTAAGATAATGAAGGAGTGTTTTAACAACCTTTCATTAAAAGGCAGATGAATTAAGATAACTTGTTGATAGCAAATGAAGCATTTCCTATACTCAGTGGCATCATGTGAAGGAGTGTCATCGTTGAGCTACAATTTCCGTGTAGAGCTCATTGAAGTTTTAAACCCCTTGCCCTCATATATGTTAAGATCTTGAAGAAGTTCTTAAATATATTCGTTGTGAAAGAACTAGACCAGAAACATCACGAAGAACCTAAACACCAAGAAAGTAAGTCAATGGACTAAGATCTTTGAGTGAGAAACGAGATTCCAGTGAAGAAATAACTAGTTTTACCACTTCTGTATTGTTGCTAGTAAAAATGTTGTCATCCAGATAGACTAGAAGGTAGACGATATCATTGAAGTGATGACATACAAAGAGAGAAGGATATGATTTTGATCTAACTAAGCCTATAGAAAGACGATGTGATGTTAACTCAATGGAGCAAGCATGAGGCGCCTACTTAAGTCCATAGATGGCCTTACACAATCGAAAAACATGTATTAGGTGAGTAGAATCTTTAAATCCAGGTGGGTAATTCATAAAAACTTCTTCTTCAAGAGTGCCTTATAGAAAGGCATTGTTGACATTCAGCTGATTCAAGACTCAATTATTCTAAACAGCAAGAGAAAGAACAACACGTACCATTGTGGGCTTGACAATAGGACTGAAGATGGAGTGTAGCACCCCACTACCGCAAGACTCGAACCCGACATCGTAACTGATATCTGAGTCCGTGCCCCGTGAGGGTGGCATGCTAGAGCGCTCAATCGTTTAGAAATCGGTATTTTTTTTTTTTGAAACCACAACTATAATATGCGGAAATCGATACTCAAATTGGGCCCATATTCAATCATAAACATTTTTAATCACAACAATAAAATCACATAATTTCTATGGCCATTTGGTGCCCATCATAAATATAAAACACTTTAGTTGTTTCGGAATACAAATTTATACAAAAGTTGCAGAATATACAATTCAATACAAAATAGAGAAATGCAATGCAGACATGAATTGATCCCGACCTCTATCCTTTACTTGAATGCTGTAGGTATACTCCCGTTGGCCTAACGGGATATTCTTCTGATCCTAAAAAATATTTGCAAATTTTGGGTGAGTTTTGTGAACTCAATTAGTGACCATCATCGATGGCTCACCCATTCACGTAACACATTATTTCACATTTCACATTCAATACACTTAATCATTCATATTATGCATATGCAGTGCACGTGAGACTCACTTTTGTTCTTATTGTTGTGACCGAGTGCTTATCATAAACTTATACAAATACTGCCCATAGGGATCGGTTAGAACAGAATCACAGAGCATAGCTCTACGTGCAGAATCAGAAATCACGGAGCGAGGCTCTACGTGGAAGCACTTCATACTGACAACTCAAGTCACAACGCCTTTATCTGATCATGCATTTTATGAAATACATAAAATACATATATGTCATATATCGCAATCACTTATGATGCTCAAACAAAGCTCATAATCATCGGACTTAAGTCCGGCATTCAACTTTTGTTGAGAATCACATTTTCACTTACATACAAATGCTCATTCAAAACACATTTATCAAGTTATGTACACTTAGTTCATCTCATTCACATACAAGTGGCACCTCAATATCCAAATCAATCATCACAATCATTGGACCTTTTGTTCGAAAATCAATACAATCATTCACATTCATAACATCATCCAATAGTCAATTAATACAAAATTCAAAAAAAGAAAACAATGAAGTGAGACCATCTCGGTCTACTCACAGTACGCTCTAAAAATAGCTTTTGCTTCCAATTCTGGATACGCCTGAATGCAGACGTTTTTCCTGCACATCCTATTTATGCAATACACCATTCACACATATTACAAAACTCATTTATGCACAAATAGTTATAAGGACTATGTACAATGCATGCTATTTGACAATCCCAGGTACTTTACCAATTTCATAACTTAATTACTCATCATTTCTTTGACTCACAAACTTAATTCTTTGGTAATTTAATGCCAATAACTCATCCACTAATTTTTTTCCCAATATAAATCCGTATGTGTTTAGTGGAGAGGAAACAGAGTCTCTCTATATAAATATGAAAATATGTGTATCACTATCAATTATTTGTTTAACTCATAATATCTCCTTTTAATTACTATTTCATTTCAGCTCAACATATCACAACCCAATCAAAATCTATCATTTTTCATAATCATCAAAAGCAAAAACATTCACTATGCATATTCATCACATTTTCTGCATTACTACACTCTCATTTTTATGCATTTTCAACCCTTGCATTCACTTCACTTTCTTCTTCTAGTTATCACTTTAATCTTCCTTTCTCAGCTCTAAACATCATCATACGCTTTTTCATTGATCTTTCAACTCCAAAACTCATTTCTACAATCTCTTATAACATTTTGATCATTAAATCCAAAGAAGATCATATATATATGGCATACTAAAAATCTCCTCTCTTATTTTCCAGCAATTTGAATATCACTGTTCTTAACCATTTAAAAGTGAGCTAACGTGATGCATGCTTCATTTCATACAAAAATACAGAATCGAAACAACTTACTTATTTAAAGCTCTAACATCTTCAGATCACGTGAACCTTAGTTCCTCGTGCAACCATGTACATCAACTTGAAAGTTGACAGGGGATTCGATTTTTCTTGGGATAGAAGAAAGAAATATCAAAGTGGAAGTGATGACAAACAGAGAAAAGCAAGATTTAACTTTGGTAAATATTTGATGAAAAACTCTATTTTGGAGGAAATCTAAAGAAAGAAGTTTCAAGAAGGATAAAGACAAGGACAACAACTTGTCGTTCAAGGTTATTAAAGCTCAACTTTAAAGCTGGGACACCTGTCCAATTCTTAGCCACTTATCCACTTTCTTTTATTAAAACTCACTTAAGTAAGATTTGTGCTTAAGTTTAAAACTCAGTAATACCATTGTAATCACAAGTTACAACTTATTAAATCAGTTCTAGATTTTTCCATAAAACATCATTTCGGGTTAACTTTGCATGTTCTTTCTGACCCCGATACTGAAGTTATTTTGCAACACTTTCTTCTAGAGACACGTTCCCCTATGTCTTATGTTCCCATTGACACTAAAATTATTCAATTTGGTATTCTTCAGATCCATATATAATTAAAATATCGAAATATGTTCTGTGAAACAACATCAGTTCACTATTCCAACCGATCCCCTCACTTTTGTTCAATCAATCTTTTTTAAATCAATTCAGAATGCTACCAATATTTGTGGAGAGGTAGAAAAATGTCTTATGAATCCAATGTTTCAAGAATCACTCCAACTGGAGGTCAGATGACAAGGTTTAAGGCTGAAAGAATCAAACAAGATTCTGTCCTCAATCATATAGAACCTTTTTCTTTTGGGGCAACTAGCGTAGCTTTCGTTATAGGTATTGGATCAAGGCCATTTTTAGATGGTTTGCTTATAGGTATATAACTTTTATGAAGGCTTTGAAGGAAAATTCTATCGTCTAGAGAGTCAAATTTGGACAAGACGATATAAAATAAACAGTACATAGAAGCTATTTTTCAATTGGCATAACTCTCTCTAGAGATATCAGATTGAGATCATCTTAGGACGGTTTCGAAGATGACTTTGAGATCTAAAACTTTAAAGAGACGTTGAAGACAAATTCTATCATCTAGAGTGTCAAATTTGGACCAGATGATTTTTTGGTCAACATAAGATGAAGTAGAAAGTCAACCTAAGATGAAGGGTGAGAAGAATTGAGAAAAACAAACGAAGCACAAAACAGACGATAGCTAGAAACAGACGAAGCAAGGAGGCAGATGAAGCATAAGGCAGACGAATCAAAAAGCAGATGAAGCAAAGAAACAGATGAGGCAAAGAGGCAAACGAAGCAAAGAAACAGATGATGCAAAAAGGCAGACGAAGCAAAGAAACTTAAGACAATGCAACTCTTAAGACGAATGATATCATCACAGACGATATGACGTCATCACAGATGAATCGTCTTTACAGACGATACCACTTTACAGACAAATCATCTTTACAGACGATACATCTTCACAGACGATATGACGTCATCACAAACGATGTGATGTCATCACAGACGAAGCGTCTTTACAGACGATACAACTTTACAGATGATACATCTTCACAGACGATATGACATCATCACAGACGATATGATGTCATCACAAATGAAGCATCTTTACAGACGATACATCTTTACTCCTGAGCATCTTCCCTTTTAAGGACCCTAACTTTTGACCCTGATGTCCTAAAATTCTATACTATATAATCTCAGTAAACTTCTCCAACGTATTTTCCTTCACTAAATTCAATACTTAAATTTTTGTTTCTAATCTTTCTACTCCATTTCATTCTACTCATTCACTATAACCACAATTCTCAATCTATCCCAATACTATTCAATATACCTAGAATGTCAATGAGTGCATGTATAATTATTTTCATGTGTATAAAGATTCAATATTTATGTGTATGAGCATGAAACACATTTCTAATCTCTCAGTGAATCTCTCACAATTACAATTTTAGCCTCAACATAGGCAATGGGATATTTCATGGAATCATAATCGATTCTGGGATGTTGAGTAAATTCCTTGGCAACGAGTCTAGCTTTAAATTAATCTTTTGAAACATCTACTTTTCTTTTGATCCTGGAAATCCACTTAAAGTCAACTATGTTGCTGTTAGAATTTCTAAGAACTAATTCTCATGTTTGATTTTGAATTAATGCATCAAATTCAACCTGCACTCAGGGTGCTTTTCTGCTTGCTTAAGAGTGTAGGGTGTTATATTTTCGGTAACGTAAGTAAGATAATCTACTAGTTTTCAAGAGAAAAAAATTATTTTGGGACATGGTGGTAGGACAAATAGGTGTTGGTGATGGTGGCGGGATGGTTGTGGATTTTGGTTATTGTGGGGAATTTGTAGCATTATGAATAGGTGGAGTAAGAGGGTGAATTTGAGTGGGATGAGGTTTGTAGCATTATAAATAGGTAGAGTAAGAGGGTGAATTTGAGTGGGACAAGGTTGAGTTTTATGTTGTTAATGGTATATGATGAGAGGGCGAGGTGGAGGTTGTTGAGAAGATTGTGGCAAAGTAGATGAAGGATAAAGTGAGTTACTTAGAACCTTGGGACTCCCTGGATTGGTGCCGGTGGAGACGAACTGATTCTATTAGCGACTGGTGCGGGTTTCTCTTATTAAGAGTGGCGATGGGAGGGGAAATATGGTTGTTGTTTCATTTACATTTGGTGAAGATGGAGAGATTTCATCGGTTACTTCCTACGTGAGAGTTGAAAATTGATTTTAAATGTTTGAGAAATTTTTTTTGAAAGGGGAAAATATTCTCAACAAATTTTATATCTCTTGAGAATTTAGAGTTAATATGATCAAAACATTGGTGGGCATAATGTGTCTGCGAGAAGCCTAAATACACACCAGGTGTAGACCAGTTTTCTAGTTTATGTGTAGTTTAAGGGTTAAGCCAAGGATGATATAGAGAGCCAAAAGTTCTTAAAGAATTGTAGTCGGGTTTAGCAACAAACAATTTTTTGAAAGGAGATTGATATTGTAAAAGTGGTATGGGTAATTTGTTTATTAAATAAGCAACATGTTGACAAGCAAAGGACCAAAAGGATGAGGGTAGCGAAGCCTCTTAGAGTAATGTTTTGGCAGTCTCAACAAAACGGCGCTCAGCTAAAGCTACTCTTTGAGGCGTATGTGGAGGAGATATTAAATGTTGGATGCCACTGGAAGTAAGATATGGATCAAGAGTTTATATTCTCCTCTACGATCAGTATAAAGTGGTAGAAATTTGGTGTTGAAAAAATTTTCCATTAAGGGATGATATTTTGGAAAATCCTGAATTTTATTTTGGTGTTTAAATGTGTACAACCAAATGTATTTGGTGTATTGATTAATTAAAAACATAGTAGTAATGCTTTCTGTCAACAAAAAGAATAGGTGTTGGGCCCCATAAATCACTGAATAATGTTTTAAGCGGGGCATCGTTATTCATAGATATACAATGGAATGGAAAACAACGAACTTTATTTGAACAACAGGAATTACAAAAAGTAAACTTAGTTTTGGAGGAAACTGGTAAAGAAAATTGATTCATAATAAAGTTAAAAATTTCAGAATAGGGATGTCCAAGATGGTTATACCACATACTACTAGAAATTGTTGTAGTGACAGAATTGAAAGTGGGTTTAGGGGTGGTGAAGTTGGGCCACTCATAGAATTTGTCTTTATTCCAACCTTACACTAGCAGAGTCCTTATTTTCAAGTCCTTCACACAAAAAACAGATGGAAAAAATTCAATAGAAGTCAAATTATCTTGACAAACTTTTGACACAGAGACAAGATTTCATTTGATAGCGGGTGCACATAATGTGTTGACTAGATTAAAGGCATTATTTGATGCAATCAATTTTGTAGAACCAATATAAGTAATTGGAATAGTTTTCCCATTACCTTTAATGCCTTCTAAATCATTATACTCTTCAAGATTGTGAGACTCAATGGTGACATGGTGAGAGGCACTAGAATTGAGAATCCATTACTTGGCCGCAATTTGTTTACTGGATATAAAATTAGCCTTGGCCTTAAGATGATTGTGAGATTGAGACTTGCAAACATTAGTTGTTCATCCCTGTCTATTGCATAATTGACAACGAACTGGGTTAAAGTTGAAATTGTTATTGGTTGAGGAATTCCATTGAGAACTGAAGTTATTGTTGTTGTTGTTGGGTCGACAAGTATTGCCACCATTTGAATTGTTGGATTGAGGATTACGACTAGAGAAGTTGTTAGATTTTGGGCGAGTGGCAATTGCAACAATGATTAGAGGGTGTGCCTTTTTTGACTCCTAGTGTTTAAGGAAGAGATCATAATCGAGAAATTTTTCATACAACTCTTCATAGGAAATGATAGAGTCTCTTACGTGGATTGCATCAAAAATCTCCTAAAATTCTGGTTCCAAGCTGCTGAGAATTTTCACAATTAATTCATTGTTAGACACTGGAGCACTTACGGTTACAAGTTTAGAAGAGAAAGATATGATTAATGAAGATAATTAGATACAAGACGTGAGTAGTTCGTAAGGTGATCAAACTAGTCACGTAAACTAAAAATTTGATTTTGCGACTTATTTGCATAAGTTGTATAGAGAGAGTCCCATGCAAGCTTAGTTGTGACGGTTGCAGCTACAGTTGGGGCTATGTTCAGATCTACAAAAATCATGATTGTGTTCTGTATTAATTGGTCCTGGTGGAACCAAATGTTGTAATCGAGATTATATTTTTGTTGACCTTCCTGTGTGATAGGTTTGGAGGGAGACGGGGTGGTTCCGTCAAGATGGCCAAACAGATTGTGTCAACGAATGAGCATAGAGATTTGAGCTTTCCAAGTTATAAAGTTATGATTGCCAATAAGTTTTATTAGTAGCTAGGATATTGGATTGAACTGAAAAACAATATTGTTGGAGTTGGCTTAATCAATATTGATGACATTCATGTTGATGGCCAATTGGTGAGTGGATATTTGGAGGATTGGACTCACAAGAGCTGTTAGTTTAACTTTGATACCATATAAACAATAGACACATGAAGGATTGAAAAGGGTGTTTTATATTTAATTAATGAGTTGAATATATATACACAAGTATACGACATAATTATGGTGAAAGCTCCTAAAATATTGGAGAATCATGTAACTAATCTAAATTAAAAACAAACCTTAAAATAAGGAACTGAATAACAGCACAATAGATGACATAGTTAACAATACATGCTAATATAGTCATATTTCATTAATTCAAGCATCAAATCTCATATTTAATTTAAAAAATTCTTATCGTTAGCTAGAAACCAAATTTTTTTACTTATTGGTTTCTTGATTTGCATTTTATTTGGCACGAATTTACATTCCGTTAGTCTCTACGCTCCACCTTAGGTTCTTTACGTAAAATCACAACTACAATACGATATCATAACTAAAAATAATAATAAAAGAAATAGAGAACCTTATTTTTTAGTATTCTATGAACACAATGTTAGTAAGTTTCCTAAGATGGATAACAATTAATTATGATTTTACAATTTTAATAAATTTATGGTTAAGTGAATCAAATTTGATCTGATAAAAAATAAAATAGTCCGATAAAGGATTTGATTTAATGGGTTGAAGTCTAGCAAAGAAAATGAACCCTAATCTGTATGGTCCGGATATGCATTGGGCTTATGATGGGGAGGCCTAATACAGTTATTATATATAGTTGCTAAGGTTTCTTATTTCTGCTTAAGTAAGTTCATGAAAGTTCAGATTCTCTGACTCATTAAGAGGTTCAGCATTAAAAAAGACGCAGAAAGACGTTAATAACATTCTATTGATCAATTTTTATAAAGATTGTTAAGAAAGTTCGAAGATTTCATCGTTGAAAAGCTCGTTTAAAGTTACGGAAAACAAAACAAGTATTTTATGCGTTTTCTTCATTTATTCACTTTCACATTTAATCCTAAGTGCATAACTAAGGAGATGTTTGTTTTCTTTTTTTTGTTGTTTTTTTTCCAATTTAATATAAAAATTTGTTTGTTTGAGTTTTTAGTTTCTGTTTTTAATTTTGGTTTCTTTCTGTTTTCAAAAATTATGAAAACCTTAAAAAGTGGTTTTTGTTTCTTATTTATGTTTTTTCCATAATATTATCATTTAATTATTTAAATTTTAATAAAAATATGAATAATTTAATTCAACATTATATATTTAATAAATTAAAATTAATTATCAATAAAAATTATGAATAATTTAATT
>JANIPN010000218.1:56332275-56344884 GCA_027478595.1 Erythroxylum anguifugum
TCTTTAGCTCAAATGGAAGCTCTTTCCTTCCTCTTCCTTTTTCTCTTCTTGATCAACTTCAAAATCTTTCTTGAAGACTAAGAAAATTAAAACCCTAGCTTGATTTCTCTTCTTTCTCTCTTTCATTCCTTTTTTTTCATGTTCTCTCTCTTATCTCTTTTCTCATCCACACATTCACGTTTTTCTACTCCATTTATAAGCAAGACAACACTTCTTCTTCCAATTATGCCCTTAATGATTGAGAATTGTCCCATTTGCCCTTTCATTTATGCCTTATGTCTTTTATACTTAAGTATCTTGCCAACAGTACCCTTAAACATTCTAACATAATACTTTCTCCCGGAAAAATATCCCCTCATTGTCTTAAGTTTCTAATGCCTCCAAAATCATTCGATTTGGTTCAGTAATTCAAAAGATATACTTCAAATATTTTTGGACTGCTCTTGTCCATAACAATATACTATACATAACTTCAATCTGGAATTTAAACATCTTAGAGACTGAATTAGATTTCAATTTCTCCATACCATTTGTAGCTCTATGTCGCTAGTTTACCACAAATCAGAAATCATCTCATTTGGAGTTCTACTGATCCCGAAATCATCAAAATACTGAAGTATGTTCAGTGGAATAACACTAGTTCATAAAACTTAAGAGTACACTCACTGTACCCGTCCCTCCTTTTTCACTCAATCTTTCTCACTTTATTTCTGATGACTATGATTTTTGGTGGAGATGTAGGCAATGTATTACGAGTCCAATGGTTTAAGAATCAAGTCAATTGGGTGTCTAGAGAAGAAGTTATGGCCAAAAGAATCAAACATGTTTTTGTCCTCAATCATACTGAACCTATTTCGGGGAAATAGCTATAACTTTCTGTAGAAATTTCATATTGAGGTGTTCTTTTGATGGTTTGAAAGAGGAATTCAAGAACTACAACTTTCATGAAGACCTTGAAGACAAATTCGATCTTTTGAAGGATAAAAAATGGAACAGAAGATAGAAGATGAACAGTAACTAAGACAATGGGGAGGAACAATAATAACGTCTTAGTATGAACAGTAACTAAGACGAAGTGGATGAACAGTACTATCGTCTTAGATAAACAGTAACTAAGACGAAGTAGATGAACATTACTATCATCTTAGATGAACAATAACTAAGACAAAATGGATGAACATTAACTTCGTCTTAGATGAACAGTAACTAAGACGAAGTGGATGAACAGTAACTTCGTCTTAGATGAACAACAACTAAGACGAAGTGGATAGACAGTAACTTTGTCTTAGATGAATAGTAACTAAGACGAAGTGGATGGACAGTAACTTCGTCTTAAATGAACAGTAACTAAGACGAAGTTGATGAACTGTAACTTCGTATTAAATGAACAGTAACTAAGACGAAGTGGATGAACAGCAACTAAGACGAAGTTTTCTTCCTTCTTTCATTTGCATCGTCTTACTTTTGCATCGTCTTACTTCTGCTTCGTCTTACTTTGCTTCGTCTTACTTTTGCTTCGTCTTACTTTTCACTCTCCAGAATATCTCCCTTATAAAGATCATAACTTTTGACTCCGATGTTTAAAAATTCTATACTATATACAGTTGGAAAGATAACAGAAAGATCTACAACTCTCAAGAAGACAACTTTGCCAAAATCTATCTAGATTAATCCAGATTTTCTCTCAAATTTATAACACAAATTTTACAATCAGCTCCCAACGTCCTCCACCCAGTTCTCAACTTCATGAAATTTTGAGACTCTTAGGGGCATAATTGAAAATTGATGTCTTCATATGAAATGTAGCCATATGTTTCTAGTTTAATCCAAATTAAGAATTGTCTTGTTTGGATAAATAGAGAAAAAGTTATGGCTAACAAATTAAAGCATACTCAGTGAATATTTTCCAGATCACTACCAATCTTGATTCTAAATCTTTCCTTATCACAACTACCAAGATCACTCTTTCTACTCCCTCTACTTCTCATTTTCAATAAAATCACATTTAAAAACAATCATACCAGGAAGTTGTCAATGAATGCATGTACCACTTTTATATGCATAAACATTCAATATTTGTGTGCAAATATGCTAACATGATGCCTAAGCAAGAAAAAGCATTTCCGTCATCTCTCTTTGAGCTCCCATATACTGAAATTTCGGATCCTCACCCTTAATATGTGGACGGGATGTTACATTTCCCCCCCTTAATAAATTGCGTCCTTGAAATTCTCATTTGATTGATCAATACGATAGAGGTATTAGTTCCTCATATGCTTCTCCATTTCCCATATACTTCATCACTCAAATTCTCTCTATCCAATGACCACAGCTGATAACTCAATAGGTCCTTCAGTCACTGATTCAGCTATCTCACAATCTTGACTATTTCATCGGTATATTTCAGATTGCTCACCAACTTTTACTTCGTACGCTGTTAATCTATCTTTGTCGATCATGTCATTATTTCAGAACCTATTCACATATCACATATTATGAATCTAATACCTCTTTCACCAGTAACACTAACTCATAATAATTTTCATCCAGACCAATTCATATAGCTTAACTTATCCTTTCTCCAGATCTGAGCACACCTTGCTAAGGTGGTACTCACAAAAACACTTCATCTCTCCTTTGACAATTCACTTCTCTTCAGTGTTAATACATTCAACTCTTATGTCCATTTCACTATATTTCCTAAATTCGGTATCGCTGCACCTAACTCATTTATCTTTCATAAGTCACTTTACTCTTATGTCAGATTCATCTCACTCACTAACAGTATCTCACATTTACTATGGCCTTATATCATTTTAGGCCCTCTTCATCTCAATGTAAGGGTAAATGACCACCTTTCTATCATACAATGCCCCATACCGTGTTCTAATGATGCCACTATGGTTACAATTGTAATGTCTGTAATTAATTTGAATTATACCACAATCTCATCTTCTTGTGAACTCAAAAATATAAGCTTTAAGCACACCCCTAACAGTTAGAACTGTTAGTAATTCAAACATGTAATCACTTAGTCCTACATTCTTAGCCCTCAATTGCCCCTTTCGAGGAGTTCCTGAGGACTCAAACTAGAACTATAAATCTTAGACCCAGTTAGGTCACGAGTTGAACTTGAGCCTCTATATAAATTTTTAAGTTAGGCTTAGGCTTATAGGAGACCGAACTCAATCTAGCCTAATGCCATCCTTGGTTGGTAGCTTGGTGACGGATGAGAGGTTGCTCTTTACGTGTCGTCTCATGCATATTGTGATTTTGATAATGAAGAAGGGATTAAAGGTAATAAAAGAAGTAAAGAATATGAAAAAAATCGTAGCATATTAGAGTATGACATCTAAGAGAGTTAAAATTTTTGAACAAAACTATATAAACACTACGCTTTTTGTACACAAATAAGTTGGTTTTAGATTGTCTTACCATATAGAATTCAACATTCAAAATGTTAAGAGTCGGCAACTAAGTATATTAAGGTGCTTATCAAGTTAAGAAAAAGAGAACTCAATATACTTGCTCGTCGAAAGGAGAACAATAAGAGTTGGATAAAGCAATTTGTGCACAGTTAGCAATATTTCATAATGTTATTGACTTGTTTTCAAAAACAAAATATCCAACTTCAGACATTTGCTTTAGTCATGTACGTACGATTAAGTTAGCTTTATTTAGTTAGATTTTTTATTAGGTGATTCCGAATATGATAAAGTAGAAGATACAAAAATTCAATTCTTATAGGTCTATGATAACGTTATGATGGCAGTCCTTTCTATGTTAAACCTAAGGTATAAGAAGGAGGGCCTTCATTTCTTTAATTGTTAATTATATGGTGATTATGTTGAATGACATGTTGACTTTTATTTTAGAATTGTGCTATAATTTATTTAATAATTATTAATTTAAAATGGACCAAGAGCATGGTTACAATAGTTAGGTATCAATTTCATTTGTTGTTATACATCATCATCATCATCAACAACTATAGTTAGAAGTTTGAGATTCCTTTTTAAGTAATTTATCGAAGAAAAAAGTGTTGAAACTCATAATAGGATGGAGTTGGATAAATATTTGGATGCAGAGATTGTGTCCTTTATTAATAATATGCAGTTTGACATATTATTATAGTGGAATCCACATAGAGGTTGATATAAGATTAAATAATCACTTGCACAAAATCTCTTAACAATTCTAATATATATTATTGTTTTTGAGTATAATTTTAGCATTAGTAGCAGGATAGTGAGTCCTCGTCATAATTGACTTTATCCTAAGACTGTGGAAGTCCTAATGTGTGCCTGTAATTAGTTAGGTGTTGAAAATGTTTAAGATAAACTCCATACTTTTTGATAAATTATTTTTTTACCTTTATAATTTTAACAATTATTTATCAAATTATCATACATTTTTTAAAAATTCTAGTAAGTACGTAGACCACTTATCCAACTAAAAGTTTCTTCAAATAATATCTAATGATAAAGGTATATAATTTGTTAATTACCATATATTCATTTAATAACATTGTCGCATAACTAAGCATAATTTATATAATGATTTTTTTATATGTAGATGAAATGATGCAAATTATCGGCAATCTTGATTATAATGATTAGTTAGTCCCTATTACTCTAGTGTTGGTTTGTTTTTTTAATCTTTACTTTTCGATTTACTATTAATTTAATTTATTTTTTTGTGCAAATAAAGATAATCTTTACTTGTGATTTTATGCAAATCAATAAAGAAAACTCCAACTCCTGTAATCAATTGTCACTTGCATTTAGAAACTTAAATTCTATTTTTATTATATATTTTGGGTGCTGAAGATATTTAAAATTAATTTTAAAAATTTTCATGTCTAAGCCAACCCAATCAAGTTTTGAAACATTTTATCACTAATTTTGGACCCCCCTAAAACTTGATTGCACTCAAACCTGGACGCCTGATAAAATTTTTAGCCTATAACATAAGCCGACTTGACTGGTTGCCATTCCTAATAATGACAATTGATAGGGGAATTTTCACCCAGTCTTATCTCCACCACTTTTCCAACATTCGCCTTAAGAGAAAATGGCATGGCACCAGGAAAGTAATTCTCCATTCTCCAAATACAATCCATTACTATATGGACTTCAAAGGACTAGGAGCTACCAAAATCACACACCCAGAGAGAGAGAGAGAGAGAGAGAGAGAGAGAGAGAGAGTCCAATTATCTACAACATGAATCTGGGATCTTTTGCCTTGCCCATTTTTCACTGAAATAGTAGGTAAGCCAAGGAGTAAAGATTGGGAAGGGAATTAGAAGAACGCGTAAACTCGGATGATTTACAAGGTCTAGGCATTATATACTTCCCTTTTAATGACCAAAAATTCGATCTAGTCACATGTAAGGTCAAAGCGTCTTATTAATGTCATCATACATTTGGGCCCAAGCTACAAACCATTTACATTAAACAATGCCAATTGCCACCGAAGAGAAGTCACATCACATTACACCTATCTTTAGCTTTTGCTTCAGTTCTAGCAGTCGAAGATGAGTTTCTCACACTGCTTCTCGGCACCTGCAGAACAATTCAGTATAATTATGGGCATTGAGATCAAAAAATTAGAGAAGTGAATCTAATCACATAATTCCAAAATGGTAAATTAATTAAGCAAAAAGGCATTACTCCTCGACCATTTATGCTATGTCAACTACCATGCAAACTTTTTAAGTTCCCGAACAAAACATTCATATTATCCATGCACGCACCACATGCACAGACACGTAGTTACTGCAAAAAGTAAAAATCTGAGCTGGCATGTAAAAACTGAAAATCTGAGCTGGCATGTAAAAACTGCAACAAACAATTTCCTCATGACATAAACACGTTATTAGACAAGCATGATTTACATGCATCCAACTGTAGCACTATAAATTGTCTACCTGAGGACCAGTAACTAGTCTCGAACTGCTACTAACAGATGGTTGCTGCAGATTATTCCGCTGCAAGGGTTGTTGCCCAAACTCCTGTTGCTGAAGTGCTATTGCTAATTGCAGATCAGCGCTGACAAAACAATAAATTGACAATATTAACTTAAGCCCTAATAAGGGTAAAAGATTATAGGATTAAAGGGAATGGAAAATATACAAAGATGCTATAGGATCACTGATCATCATTTATTCAATATGTTTTGCAGCAAAATGAAGTGACCCTGGTTTAAGTCAAGAGTAATTACTTCATATCTTGTGGATCAGTGTTAATCCTGGAAATGTAATCCTGACAAAAAAGAAAAAAACCAATGATCAAACTTGTAAATGCTACAAATCTCCTCATTTTCAAACCAAAATTATATGCATACTGCAGTGCTGTCCAAGGCATTTTGTTCATCCCATCTGTCACTTTCATGGCTTTCCATTTTGAATTCTTTAAAATTGCCAGTCATGAATAAAGAATCTCCATTGACCTGCAAAACACAGGCAGTCAATATCAAGACCAAACTGTCGGAAATTTTACCAAGGGAAACTTGACCCAACATTCCAGGCCCAACTTTGAATTTTCACTTTTAGGGTTATCTCTTAATTTATTTGGAATCCAGAAAACAAATGTGAGAGGTCTTAGACGATATAAATAATTTAATCTGGAAAAGATCACTGCACTCTGCAGCTCTTAACAAAATAAATCCACAATTAGGAAAAGTCAACACTTCCCAATCTCTCAGTATTATGTTATACCATCTCTCAGTCAGGAATCAGTGATGAAGTCTAAACCCTTATTTAATAGTGTTACCTCATTCAGTTTCTCCCATACTAGATCAGGCTGATTTATGAAACCTTGGTCTGTAGCTAAGAGATAAAGTTCACCATCATACTGCACAAGAGAGGAAACTGAATACATCAGAGCTATTAGACCAAGAAAGAAATAATTTATATCTTCTTCCAAGATCGCCATAGTTCAGATAAGTAGGCAAATGGCATTCAGCAATAGTGACAGTAGTTGCATGTCAAATTTGTTAACCAACCTTAAACATGGTGCTGAAGTGATTATTACGAAAAAACACACAGAGCTCACGTTCTTTAAGCCCATCTTGTAAGCAGAAAAGGCTGCAAAATAACCAATTCTGTTATATGACTTCCACAAATTCAGATGAGACTGGAGGAAAACAGTAATAATTAATAATTAAATTTGATATACTGACAAATGAATCAACATACCCATAAAAGGTCAGCTGATTAGCATTGCTGTTCAAGAAGTTCCTTATCAGCTTCCCTGATGAATATTAAAAAAATAAACAAAGTCTCTTGAAAAAATATGTAACAGATTTTATGGTATGTGTACATAAAAAATTTGTGATGCCAGAAGAAACATCAACAATTTTGAAAAAGAAAGTTTACACATTTTAACATGAAGCAAACTAACCTTGCTGTGGGGTGATTTCATCATTAGGCCTCACAGTCTTATCAGCTTGTTCAGCAAGGATCACCTCACCTTCATACATAGGCTCTCGATCTTCATAGACTGCAGCTCCAGAGTCCAGTATGCACTCTTCTCCTTCATATATAGGTTCACTTCCATCAACACTTGAAGTGAATGCTTCAGCTGAATCTGCGTTCTGCATTGCGCCAGTAGATGAATCTGACTCTGGATTGGATGCAGATATACCTGACATTTCCATATCATGTGCAGTTGTAAATTCTGCTGGCACATGAACATTTGTTGTTGAAGTGGATTGATTCGCGAATTTTTCACCTCCCTGTACAACATCCATATCAACTGGTTCAGTATTTTTCCCAGAAGAATGAGATTGCACGCCCTCCATCCGAACCAACTTCTCAATACTATCCTTGGTAGCCACATCACTGCAAGACATATCGCCTTCAGAATCTTTATTAGTAGACTTAGGAAGAGATACACTCTGATCAGTTTCTATAGAGGAACATGCAATTTCCGCTTGAAGATTTTCAGGAGATGTCAACTTATTGTTATCATTGGTCAAGGCACTATGGTTACTATCAACCCCAATGTCCTTTGATGTATCAAGTGAGTCTGCAGGCTCAAAAATCTTCATACATGCAGTCCCATCTAAATCAACAGAAACAACCCCGTCATTCACTTGGGCCATAAGTGACTCACCTACTGAAGTTGGCAAATCTGCCTCTGACATTTTTAAGGCCTTTAGAAGCTCTGCTTCTTCTTCTAGGTCCCCTTTTCTAAGTTTCAAGTGGTCAGAACACGGAGATTCATCAAAAGATCTAGTTTTAGAAAGACTTGGGGATGGAACACCAAGGGTAGCAGTTGTAGCTGCAGCAAAATCAACACAATCTTCCCCAAGGTCATTCTTATTTTCTTCATCAAGGTCATTCTTATGGTTGCCTTCCATTTTCTGTGTTTCCAAGGCAACAAGTTCTGCAGTAAGAGCATTATAGGACTTTGAACCAATGGCATAAGCAGTGTCATAATCCTGTAACAGTTCAATAAAAGAAACAATAGTCATCTAGCAAGAACTCTCAGATTTTGCATCATTTCCAACAAACATATCAGGAAGTAGCAGATATGGCATTGAATCACTAGCACCCACTGCAAGGTTCCGAAATAAAGTTGCAATCAGGCAACACAAGTTGAATATAAATAAATAAGAAAAGCAATAGATATGCTCATACAATTCTGAGATGCTCTCCGTCTTTACTGAGAATTACCAAATTTTGGAGAATTGGAGTGTATCCAGGAACAATGATAGAAAGTTCTAGGGGCAGGATTTTGCATATGTGAGGCAAAGAGTAGGAGGTGTCAACTTGCAAAAAGCAAGGCCTGCTTGTTTGGGATCAAACTGGGAAGACAGTTGGGATTTACATGTGCAACATTAGAGCATAATTGCATGGAGCTCTTCAATGCAGTCATGGAGGGTAACAAAAACCTTCCCAACAGGGCCAATTTAGCCACTAATATAAAATGTGAAGGGCGGACTTTCAAAACCTTTGCTTCCTCTTTTGTTTCCTCTCGTACTCAATGTGAAGAAAATGAAGTTGCATGCAATAGCTTAAGGGGGTAGGGTTAGTTTTAGAAGTGGTCACATATAGATGAAGCCTCTCTACTAGTTAGGGACAAGGCCTCTCTACTAGTTAGGAGTAAGGCTGCGTATTATTAGATCTTCCCAGACCCCGCGTTTTAGCGGGATTTTTACAGAATTATTGTTGTTGTTGTACATATAAATAGATGAACCACCTGACTCCATACTTCGTATATTAACTTCCAATGGAATGTTAATTTCTTATCATGCAATTTTTTTTCCATAAAAGAAAGGGTAACAAAGTTTTCAAATCCCATTCATTTTTAAAAAATGGATTTCATATTAGAATACTCAATCTCAACTGAGATTAGCAAAGCGACAAACATCTAATAGACAAAATAAAAAAAGAAAATAGAACCAAATTCATTTGAAAAAGAAAATGGAATCCACCAACTATGAGAAAAATGTGTTGGCACATAACATACGTACCAAAACTATGTTTCTTATGCTTGAACCAATGTGAAACAACATCAGTCAATAGTTTAATCAGGCTATCCAATACATAACCTCCTAGCAATATGTCTCAGGGATATCAGTCTACTATCCATCCAAATAAAAACAAGTCTATAAGCTCAATCCCATTATCTTAACAACTATGAAAAAATACCTTTGCTAAAACCCCAGTGGTGCCTACCTAAGGATAGCAAAATCCTTCACAAATTTGGATAAACAATACTCAAGTAGGATGCCTGGTATTGAAGCATATAACAGTAAGAAGATTTTACATTTTGCACTCTAAAAGATATGAAGTGATCCCCCCTTGAACTCACTCTTATATAAGTAAAGGGACAAAAAAGCTTCATTTTAAAAAGTATTGTTATACTACACCACAGGAAGGGGGAGATTTCCCCAGAACTTCAAATAAAAGAAGTAATATGGAGTATTAAGGTAGATAAATCCAACCAACCTGCACTCTTTTAGTGTGTCTGCTTAACAAAAATAATGACTCCCATTGAGACTTTATTTGAGCTTACAAGGTGATGCATAACAGAAATATCAGGTAATAGTAAAGGCATCATAATGTGCACAAAATTACATTACAAAATCAAACATTGTTTGTGGGTAAGAATGAGCATACCTGAGGATCAACTATCCAACCATGATATAAAGGAATGTCAAGCAAATCAAATATCGCACATTCTCGGGTGAATTCAAAATCATCTATCCTGTGAAACCCACAAGCAACAATTTAAATATCGGGCTTCAACATTTCGTGTAGAGAGAGGTAAAGAGAATGCTACCTCCTAAACTTTATATTTACATCAATTCCAGTAGCAAGTCGCGGAAGCAAATCGATTGCATCAGCAATATTCTGTTGCTGATTCTCAAGATACCCTGCATCTTTATCCTTCAAAAGGAAGAAACGAGAACAGTTAAAAGCGATTTACAGTAACAGCCAACAGAAACATCACAAAGCAACCAAAAGAAGAAAGCTGTGAATCATTACATTGACATTAGCATTGGAATCAATCAAGCGATCGGCAACCAAAGACAGCAATTTCTCCTGAGAAACTTCAGCGATGTCGGGACTCAAATTCAAGTTGTTCTTTAGCAGAAGAACATTACCTAATCCAAACGCACAAAAAATGACGATAAGAATTTAATCCTAGTCCTGATTCCGTTCAAGAGCCGCCATAATATATCAAATTCGGGTCAATTCAGTGAGGAATACAATGGAACAGAAAGACATTCACTAATTCATCATTTTAACCTAAAAAGAAAAGGAAAGGAATTAGTTGGGCATTTGTTTTCTTTATTTTGATTTTGCACGCAGCAGGCAAAGAAGGGGGAAACCCTAGAGGGAGAGAGAATTACAGATGGCGAGAAGAGGACAGGGACCATTGTCGTTTTGGAGAACGATGGGAGTGGTGCGTCCCAGAAACTGAATGGTTTTGGTCTTGTGAACGCACTCTTTGTCTGTGTCTTTGGCTGACTGGTCTTGTTGTTGCTGTTGCTGCTCCGAGTATTCATCAGAAGAAGAAAGTGTCGAGGCCATTGATTGAAGAAGGTCAAACTTGAGAGGAGGATCAACCTGAGATAGAGGAAATGGAGGATCCGACGGTAACACCGAAGAACTTTCTCTAACTTTTTGTCATTTCTTCTATTTATTTTCGATTTTTTCTTTTTTTGATCGTTAACACAAAATAAATATATGTTTGTCCTTGTATATGTAGTTAACGCATAATAACTGAATACGTTTTGTTTTCTTTCATCCTAATGATAATTCATATCAACCAGTTTTTTAATGAATAGGCGTATTCGACAAGTACTAAGTCGTAAATAGAGATGTTCCATTCCAAATAGTCCTAGTTCTAGGAGCCTCGTGAATAGTATATATATATATAAGTAAAAGACATAGATATTTCCTACATTTTAAAATTTTTAATAATTCTTGAAAAATTATTTTTAATTTAGAAAAGTTTATTAACTTAAACTTTGATTAAAAAATAAAACAATGACGAAACATAATCAAATGTCACTAATATGATAAATTAATTAAACTTTTCAAAATATTAAAGACTAACTTATGTTTCATATTAAATTGAAAAGTGATATTATCTTTTCATACTATGTTATTTATATATGAACAAACTTTAAAAGACAGTAGGACAAAAATAATTTCTAAAGTTAAATATTCAAATAATTGTTGGCTTGACGAACATTTATATGTATTATTTCTTTTGGCATGGAAATAGAGTTTTCAATATCCAATCGTTGCTAATATTTTACCAAGCTAGCATGGTATTGTCATGATAACTATTTAATGTGGGCAACTGGTTTTTGTGGACCAATTAACATGAAAGCAATCAAAAGAGACCTTAATGGATTTTCAAGACAAATTAAGTATCAGGCTAAACTTTGATTGGATGTGAAACCCTGTTTTTATAAAGCTAAAAGAGCTGGAGATTTCTAACAAACCAAGCAACAATGGCTGGCTCCATGTTCGAAAGAGCCCAGAGACGTGGTGGATTTTTTGAAAATATTGTAATTTCACTTTGCTTGTATTTTCAGTTTTCAAAACATGGTCCTTTCTAGATTTGGTAAGATTCTGAACAGGATTAGCACAACGAGGGCATGTATAGATGTGATAACCACCGGGCCTGGGATGCAATAACCACTCCATCGCTTTTGGGGATAGTTCCAATATCAACCACTGAGAGAACCGGAGATTAAGGTTATGAGGTTTAGAATGTGCTAATATTAAAAGCATCAATAAACACATTCAACAACCAAGATCCATTCTATTTAGAGCATCACAAGATTGAAGAACACATACCTCCAACACTTGGCATTTGGGTTTGCACCATTTCCATGCTTCAACAAAACCTGTCAAAAGAGAAAAACAATACAAACCTTTGCAAGAGAGCTTATGGTAGAAGACCCTTGCTTGTTCTCACTCAATACACACAATGTGTTGCCTTATCAAAACAACCACACCCTTATGTCATATATATGACATGTTCTACCATAAGGGGTAGAAAATGGGCTAATTGTCTCATTATTAATTGGATGATATGAACTATAGTTTAATGGGCCAACATATAGTAATTAGGGTAC
>JANIPN010000218.1:56382202-56399442 GCA_027478595.1 Erythroxylum anguifugum
TTCTTAACTAATTCTGGATATTTTATTATTATCAAAACATAAAGGGATTTAATTTGTCAATCACCATTGATCCAACACAGCATCCAACATGATCCTATAGACAACCAAGTGAAGAGAAAGAAGAAAATAGGTTGGTAAGCTTATAAATTTTGATGGAAAATTGGATTTGTTGGTAAGCTTACAAATTTTGATGAAAATTTGGATTTGTTATGTTATAGTTGAGATTTGGTTTTGATGGTGTGAATTACACCCTTTTGACGTGATCTGAAGGTTTTATTGGATTGGAAGTGATATGGAGAAGAAAATCACTAAACCTAGTGTGTGGAACCTTGGTCAAACTTGGCCAAAGGTAAGATCCATTGCCTAAAGTGATTTAAGATTGATGAATGGAATTAGGAACTTAGTTTAATGATGAAAGAATGGAAGAAAAACCATGTAAATGAGTAGAGGAAATTTAGGCCATGGCTAGGGTTTTTAATGTATTATGATCCAAACTTTTGTTTGATGTTGTATGATGTGCATGACATGATTTTGATGCTAATGAAGTAAAGAAATGAAAAGGAATTGGTTTTGGTTTTGGTTGAAATTTGGCCAAAGGTGCATAATTATGAGGAAAAAAAAAGTTGTTAATGAAATTTTCTGTCTTAAATGTGTGTATTGAAATGTCATGGAGGTGAATTTGGATTGGTTTTAAGTGTTAGAAATCAAATGGAATTTAATTGGAAAAGTTTAATGTGAAATATTTTAAGTTTAGTCGTAAGGGCATTTTTGGTATGAAAGTATGGTTATGTTGTAATGACCATGTGAATGTGATTAAGAATGGTCATTAAGTGTATTTGTGGTATTAGAATTATTAAATGAAGTGTTGTGATATTATTTGGAGACAAAATTAATATATGGAAAGTACGTGGAAAGTAATGAAGTTGATGTGGTTTATGGTATATTTGGTTGGAAAATGTATTAAGAAGTTGAATGTATTTGTATAAGGTTTTCGAATCGAAAAATGAAGCCAACTAAAAGATTTCGAAATGGTGAAATGGAAACTAGCAAGTAGTGAGTGTTCTTTAAATTGATTTTATGCAAATGGTTCCTATTTTATCATGAAATGAATATTTATGTTGAGTTTTATGTGAATGAAAATAAATATTGCTAGCTTAAGTTTATGTTTTAGCAATAAATGAATTGAAGTTTGAAAGTTGA
The DNA here is from genome assembly GCA_027478595.1 of Erythroxylum anguifugum. NCBI lineage: Eukaryota > Viridiplantae > Streptophyta > Magnoliopsida > Malpighiales > Erythroxylaceae > Erythroxylum > Erythroxylum anguifugum. The sequence continues at coordinate 56,383,403 of JANIPN010000218.1, forward strand.
ATTTCATATTATTTGAAATTACATTGAAGTTATGTTATTGGTTGATAAAAAGGAAATAAGTTTTTAGCCTATGGTACACTATTAGGCATTATACATGTTATTATACCAGGGTATAGTAGTTAACCTAGTGCAGGTAAACAATATAGATCCAGCTCCGTAATTAGTGGTTAACCTATTGCAGGTAAGCGATGTAGAAACAACTCCATAATCACCTATATATAGCGGTTAACGTAGTATAGGTAAGCGATGTATAACTAGCTCTGTAACTAGTGGTTAACTAGTTGCAGGTGAGCGATGCAAAACCAGCTCCGTGGCTTTGTGCCTAAGAGTATCATTTGGCAATGAAGTTAGTGGTGGGCTATGTCATGTAAGAACATTCATGACAATGATAATGCTCTCACTATTTATTTCAAAAGTAATTTGATAGGCAACACATGGTATCAGTTCTACTGGTTGGCCTTTTTTTTATATAAAAGTTTTCAAAAAACTAATTGCCATTACAATATGTTGTTTAAGGAAAAAGGAAAAGGGAAAATGAAAACTTGTATATTATGAGCTTAATTTTGAAAAAGCATTTCGAAATAATATTTTAGACAAATTGAAATTATGTTATACGAAATGTTATTTTATAAGCAGAGTATACGAACGAATGTTTATGGCAATTATTTTAACATGAGCTTTCTTATTGTATAGATTATTTCAATTATGATGTTATGAAAGGTTTAATTTTTAGTAAAATGATTAATACTCACTAAGCTCATTTAGCTCACCCCTATTTTTATTTTTTAAAATAAACTACCCCGGGTATACATACAAGTGTTATAGTAGTTGGGATCCCACCGCAGAATTAGTAATATCGTCAGATGTTGCTGTGCTTGTGTCATTTTTTTATTTACATTTGTGTAAATAATGAATATAAAGGCTTTTAAATGAAATGCATGAATATGTTTTAGCTTTTAAAGACAGAATAACCAAACACAAAACTATGGACATTCTCAAACATGTAAGTCGACCAATTCAAATACTAACTTAAAAGGTCACAGTAGTAACTACATGCTCATTATTACGTAAATAGATCTACAAGTAAAAGGGGCGTACTTGTATGTTATCCTCACAATCTTCTATATAGGTATAAAATATGTGACAATTTACCATTGATCAATGCAAAATCCTTATGCACATACTCATTATTACATATCAGTGCTAAGCACATTATGAACAAACTTTATTTGAGAATTCATAACAAATAAAATCTCAATTAGAGTGACAACCATTCGATACTGAACAATAAATACATCATATGAGATACCAAAACCACATTTATCTCTTTTATTTCAAGTTAAATGCATCAAAATTCAATCATTCGTGGCTTTAATAACCTAATTTGATTTTTTTGAAGTTAATTCATATTTATTATTAATATAATAAATCCAAAAAAAATGAAAAAACTTACTTTATTAATTCACAGGACCTAAAAACTGACACAAAATAATTTAAGGGACTATTTGTGAATTTTGAAATTTTTAAGTTTTTGTCATGTAGTGTGCTCAGGTCAATCGCACGTCGCTCTCCACGATCCGCTCTCCACGATGCGTGGATTACATGTGTCGTTAGGTGCAGAGGCGCAAACCACCTCTAGTGCTTGTGTCTCACTCAGCAGACAGGCATTCGACCTCCGACTTTCACATGCACCAATTGTCTGATGCACATTATCACACAAGCTAGATGATAAGCGTATCGCTGCTTCTTCTTCTTCCAATCTCTTTCCAATCACCATAAATAGGCAATTTTGGCGATGTTTATTGTGATTTTTTTGTCAAATTGTAGTGATATTGTTTCAAAAAATCAACCAAATCTATTTTTAACCCATTTTTCCACACAAATGGTTATTAAAAATCAATTCAAATATCAAATATGCAATTCATATCAGCAAAAACAAATTAATTTCTCTTATTTTCTTATGGAAAATTTTGAAAATCTGTGTTCAAATTCATAGAATCAAGGAACTGCTCTGATACCATGTGTTAGTAATAACACGAACTTTATTATGAATCTAGGATCAACCATGAACTTGTATTAATAGAGAAAATGTGGAAAAAAACACATTTTTTGCTATCAATTGCACAATGAACAAGCTACTGAACTGCTTAAACAAGCTTCCCAACATTTGAACAAGCTTCTAAAGCTTTTGATCAATCTTTATGAAAGTTTCACATCCTTATATTGTTAGAGTGTTTTTGCACCTTTCTTAATGTGTGGGCATCTTAATAAGTCAAAGAAACTGAATATCCACGAGCTTACTTAAACAGATAGTATGAGACCTTATAATTAACAAATAGTATGAGACCTTATCAATTATTTATAATAACCTTACTAAGCCTCTCATTATAGTCCCAATAAATAATGAGTTCACACTAATTAAGACTCTTTTTTTTTACTGGACTTCAGTCTATTTAACCAAATCTTTTATTGAACTTTATTATTATCTTTAATCTAGATCAAGTATTAATTTTTTAATCATAATTTTATAAAGATCCTATGATTAAAAAATATCCAATTAAAAATTATTAACGTGAGATTCGAATATAGAAAGAAAGTACAGAAAAGAAGAATTTAGAGAAAAGAAGAGGGCTACAATATTTCTATATAAAAAAAAAAGAATGGAGATATAATCCCAGAAATGAACGACTAGGATTGGTTTTATTGAATCAAAGGAATAGGCAAAAATGACGCTTAGGGAAGTGCAAAAACGCTTGTAAGAAATGTCATTGCCCTTACAAAAATCGATATAGCTTACATATGGATTGTCTTCATTTTTCTCATGATTTTGGTCGATCGTTTTTTTAGTTAGATTTAAATTAACAAACAAGATGAGAGTTTGGTTTGAAATTAACAATTGAGATCTTTTGGTTACATGGTAAATAACTCGAAGCTTTTGGGGCATTTTATTTATTATGAATGGATACTCGAGGATGATGCCGTCGATAGTGAGGTGACACGCTGGAGGGGAGATGGAGAAGAAAGTCGTATATAAGAGAAAACACATTCCCTTAGACCATTGGATTGTCGAGCAAACATCTTCAATTCACACGTGGCGATCGATGCCGCACTCAATGTATAGCTTTTCTAATTAAAGATTTTTTTTTGGTTGATTATTAATTCATTATTCTCAAATATAACTTTAGATGATGTATTTTATTTTTGGAAGGTTTGATCAATTATTCAGTGTTGTGTTGTTGTTGTCAATTAGTTTTTGTTGTCATTTTAATTTTACGACATCGTTTCAAATGTGACCTTTCCACATTTTAACTTTTTCCTCTATCAAAACAACCCCTCTATTCTTTTATTTTTGTATTTTGATCCTCACTAGTTTACAATTAGGTTTTTATTATAGCTTCCTTTTATCTTTTTAACTCAAAATTTCTTTAACCTCTAAAATTGAGCCCAAATTTTATTCAAATTGACTAAAATTTAATACAACACAAACAATGTCTAAGAAATTAGACTATTTTATGATAAAAACAAAACAAATGCAAATTAATTAAAAAATTGAACAAAAAATTTAAAACAAAAAATAAAGTAACTTTAAATTTAAATTCATGAAAATCACTAAACATATGAAATCAACAATTAAAATGCTTTTTATTAATTTTTTGCTAATTTTATAAACAAAAAATAGATATAAAATTAAATCAGATAGGACAAAAAAAGCTCCTACAAAGAGACATTGACCTACAATGACATACGTAACATTGGTATATTGACTTAAAATTCTAACATGACATCTATATGGATGACACGTCAATATCAGAGTAAGTCCAGGTTAGATTGTGAACCCATAATGGTATGTGCATTATTGTGCTCACATATCTCTAATCACTTATATGATAATATTAATGTCAATATCCTATTAAATAAAGTAATAAAAAAGTTTAGAAACTTTAAATAACCTAATCACTTTCATTAAGACACCATTTTAAGAAAAAAAAAGTGAGATTTGATTATTAAATCAATTAGATCTATTTAAAAAGAATTATTTTAAATAATAAATGCACAAGTTTGTATATCTTTTCCTGACCAAAAAGAATATATGTGTATTTATTTTATATTTAAATAAATAACTTGAAGAAAATCCTTGTTCTTCAAATTTTATTCCTTTCATCTATGAATATTAATTAGTTGTTTATTTATTTCAATCAACTCCTTTCATATCTTCTATATTAGATGGTACTGCAAAGGTTTTCTCAATAGAAAAAAAAAAGTATGGCAAAGTCTTAATATCAAACTCCACTCTGAAAAACAACGAGAATGCGAATGCTAATGATAGGAAGGTGCATTGATTAGTTCATTAGCTTGATTAGTGCACCGAAAAAGTAGAAAAAGAGGAATATATGTCAACTTTATTAAAGTCAAGATAATCCTGATTGCACCATAGGGATTAGGGGGTAGAGACGGAGGGATCTTTCAGCATGCTTTGAAGTAACGTGAGAGTGATTATCTTTTATGTTTTTAAGCAATTAATACTAATCATCCCATCCCATGCTTTATATATGTATACATATAATGAAGGTTCACCGTAATTATAAAAAGCCAAGGCCTGCCCTAAACTGTCATGTTTCCATCACCAATCCACAACACCACTTTTTTGAAAGCCCTCAATTGGAAAAGGACTTGCCTAAAGAAAAAACACTCATCTGTGCCTTCCACCACCACTGACTGACTCAAAAGTCAAAGCACCAACCGATACAGTGGAGATTGGAGAACCCCACATTAACAAAGAGCTTGAAATTAAAACAAAAGTGAAAACTATTAAAGAGGAAGGAAACAAAGAAAAAAGCAATCAACTCACAACAAACGAGGAGCGACGGAGCCGGCCACGTGATGGAACGTGCTGGCACCACTCTATTGGAACAACCTTTGACATCATCGTACGGAACACAACACTGACGTGTTCCTATAAAATCGTTGTACGGACACAACATGGTTTAGAGGAGTTTGGGTGCTTTTTACTTCGCTCAGCTTCAAATCCACGGTGTCCACTGAGTGCTTGAGTTATTCATGCAACCTTTTGAAACATGTCTCATGTCTGAGAGAAATTGGCAATCGACAGGAATGTTCGCTGTCTTTCACTTCACATGCTAAGTTGCCTCTCCGTCGGATACCGGAAGCGGGCGTTGTCAGTTTCTCCGAACAGGTGTCACCAAGGAGCACGATGGGCATCAAACTTTTGGCGCCTCTAGATGTGGCTTTTATTGGGTGGAGTAATAATGGGAATCACATGTTATTTTGCGTCTCTTTCATTCATATATACTATTATTACCTTATGTATATACATTATTCCCTCTTTTCTTGTTTTGGGAGGTTCTGTTTTTTCTGCTAATTTTTCCAAAAGAAGTAAGGGATTAGGTTCTTTTTATAGGTTTATAACTACCCCTCCTACTACTACTTGCTAGGGGTGTCATCACTAAATTCAAACTTTGTCCTTCACCTTTTCCTCTATGATAACATCTTCCCTCTAGGGTTTGTATCATCTTCCCTGTTTCCGTCTTCTATCTTTTTGCAGATTTCCAACTTCCCTATTCATCTTATTTTCCTTTATTTTCTTCTTTTCCTTGCCCACCTCCATTATTAATATAACACAAAAGGTTTGTTGTCAGCTGTTTCCTAATTGGTCAGATTTGGTTACCCCTCTTTCTGTTTTTGGGAACCTTAATTACCTGCGTTTTATCTGGCTATTTTCAATCTTTGATGTTAGAACTAGGTTGTCTATCAGAAATCAGTCAGTTTTCACTTCACAGGAACTGAAAAATCTGCCATTTTGATTTTCTGGGTCTTCCTGTTTTGACTCATTTACGTCCCTCCAATTTCTGATTCGTTTCTTTGTCCAGGTTCTCTACAGCAATGGTGAGAGGAAAGACTCAGATGAAAAGAATAGAGAATGCAACAAGCAGGCAAGTGACCTTTTCAAAGAGAAGAAATGGATTGCTTAAGAAGGCCTTTGAGTTATCAGTTCTCTGCGATGCTGAAGTTGCACTTATCATCTTTTCTCCCAGAGGGAAGCTTTGTGAGTTTTCCAGTTCTAGGTACAATCCTTTTCCTATATACTTTTATTATGAAGTCCAAAGGCATTAGCTTTTCTGATTCAATTCTTTTCTGTCTTTTTTTTTTTTTTTGTTCTTGCTATTTTTTGATATATACAACGCACTGATTTGACTACCCCATAACTCGTTGTTTTTGTAACCTCTTTAGATTCTATATATGGGAATATCAGTGTTCTTCATTGAGCTAAAAATCCAATTCATGAAAGCTTTGGTAGCTAGCTAGCTAGCGACCATTTAAGTTCTTAAGAGTCAAAGTAGTACGATCTCTCAGTCTTTGTTTGTCATAATTAACCGCGTCGTTTTGAAATCAAATCTTAGGTCTTGGTCAAAATCCTTCTGCTTTTGTTTTGTTTCTTCATGTTTTTCCCCTTTATCTCCTGTGAGTGTACTTTCTGGGTCCAAAGATGTCAGTCGCTTCTCCAAAAGAGATTGACAGCTAACATGATTTAGGGTTCAACTCAATCCGTTAGATCTATTGAATACTTCACGTCCAGGATTAACAGCAAAGGAACAATCTTGATGGCAGCAACCAGACTTGTCATAAAATAATATATGGCTTCTAAGCCTCCTTGAACATTCTTCTTTTTCCGCAGAGGTAAACCAGATAAGAAAATTGAACGCCGAGTTTTCGTCAAGAGTATAAAATTCTATGCGAAACTCAATTTGTTAATAATCCATGATAGCTTATACGAAGCTTGCTATATCTTTCAGTAAGTCCCATGGTAGAGAGTGGAATTTCATGTGAGGATTAACATTAAATAGACACAAAATTAAAACCATGGGACTTAGTTAAAGGTATAGCAAGCTTCGTATAAGCTATCGTGGATTATTAACAAATTGAGTTTCGCATAGAATTCACAAAATTTTGAAAAAAAAAAGGAAAGGAAAAAAAGCAAATGAAAACATGGAATCTAGCTGACTGCTTGGGGGTGGGATACTCTGAGAACCTGTGCACAGATGCTACGTACTTGTGTTCTTTATCTTATACAGTTTCCTGCCGTTTTTATACATTTAAATTGCATAGTAGTTCTGAAAAGAAATGCAATGCGTTCCCCAAGATAATCAGACTCATAAACATATATTGGTCAAAAGAGATTTCTTGTTCTTGATGTTGGTGTTAAGTGGGGTTATTTCCTAGGGCTAATCACATGATTTACTGAAACGAAGTAGAGTAACACATGATTATTATATGAACTCAAATGAGGCTTAGTTCCCAACAATTTGGACAAACTCACACGTATGCTTATAGTTAGCACATCCCTTGATTCAACCATTAACCTGTGCTTAGGATGCTGGCTTTAATGTATTTTCTGAAACTTTCAAAACGGGGACATTTGAGGATTTATGAGTGAAATTGGTGCCCATGCATAGGCAAGATCTAGATGAAAGGTTGCTGTTTTAAAAGTATGCTTTCTTCTTGTATTTGAGTCAGCTTGATAGGAAATGCTAATACAACATTATGGAAACTCAATATCCTATGTTTGGCTAGACTTGTAACTCATGAAAACTTCCTAAAGTTAAAAAAAAAAAACAAATTGACATTGAAAACTACACTTGATAATGGACATTTAGTGAAAGAGTTATTAAAGTCTCCCCATTAAATATCAGGAATCAATCAACTAGTTAAGCAAATTCGGTTAATTAAATTACAGAGTTACATTTATTCATCATCTCCTTAACTAGCTATAATATAAGATGCCAAAGTTGACTGTCATGTATAAGTTTGTTCGTGTCTTAGTCCGTGTGTGGAGTTCTTAGTTTGGAACTGAAACTTTATTTTGACTAACAAAACTTCTAATCTCAACACATCAACATGTGATATAGCTGACTCAACGGTCTAAATTACGACGTACAACTATAGTATTACGATTTCTGGGTCATTGCAATCGCTATTTAAGCTTATTGTGATATGCTATAGCTTGTAATCTTATATTGCATGCTAGGTAAAACTAACTAAGTTTGATCTGCATACTAATTACTGTTGGTTTGGGTTAACATCCTACTCTAGCTAGGAGATCTAAGGGCAAATTTTGATCAAGCCAAGATCGCATAGATGTCAAATGAATCGCATAATTTTTAACTTGTGAATGCACTTAAGAGAATCATGTATCTGTATATAATTATATTGAAATCGATGAGGTCTTAGGGTTGCTTTAGACCTAGATGCTTCATATATAGTTCTCCTAGATTTGGGTTGAAGAGTAAGAAAACAGATATGGGTTTAAATTAAATTTCCAAATACAAAAAAATATAATTTCCCTACAGTTTTAGGACGAGGCCACAAAATATGCCTAACCAATTAACATATAAATGGAACTTTAAGGTTGGAGTACCGATGTGAAACGCGAGGTTGTAAATTAGTGTAGTTTGTATTACCAAGATTAAGACCTTTAGATTATGTTCTGCCTAGTTCATAGAACATTGAAAATAGTCAATGAATTAATAAGTATATGCCACTAGAACTAGAATGTTGGGTGGATCATATTACGGTACAAGACGTTCTCATTGCCTTTTTGATGTCGATTCTGTGAGTTAGTTGATAGAATTTCACATATTGATTCTACGTCTAATTGAGATTCAACTCAAAATAAAATCCTAAAGTTAAATTAAATAAGGGGTTTTTTTGTTTAAATTAGAAAATGATGTTTTTAAGAAAGAATATCAAGTAAATACAAGGCGGTTATTGCATAAAATCATTTCTTATTTATATTCAATGCTTTAAAAACCAAACAAGTTCTGCCAGTTTAATAGTAGAAGTCTTGAACCGACTAACTTTTCAGTTTAGTTTTCAATTCTTTTGTTTGAGTTGGTTTAATAATTATTGATGTTAAAAATCGATTAGTTTATTAATTAATATATCAATTTTTGTAAACTAATAAGTTTTATAAACCAAAATAAACTAATTAATTTTATTTAACATTTTTTTAATTAAACTTTAAAGTTTTTGAAGGATAAGGATAATCTTCTTTGATTATTTGAACTTTTTAAATCTATTGTCTTTCCAGTTAATTTCTGATCTAGTTTTTAAAGTATTGGTTATATTCACCACTTATTGGATTGGATTTTACTAGAAAACTATGGATAAAAGACCTATGATTCTCCAATGGTTTAATCAATTAAAAGAAAAAACTCTAGTTTCTAATCTTTCACAAAAAAAATCTTATTGTAGATTTTTATTAAGAAAATAATGTGAGAACATATGTCATAGAAATAATACACATAGATCAATCAAATATTACTATTATGTGAACTCAATTTTACTTTTAAACTCAAACGAAACCAATTAAAATTGATTCAAACTAAAATATTATTGTAGTTATCTTAAATTAATAGTTGGATTCGAGGATAAGAACTAAGTTAGGTTATTATATTAACAATATATGTTTGATTAATTTATATGTATTGCTTATATCACATATATTTTGTCGTTATTTTTTAATAGAAGTTTGATAAGAGTTCTTTTTTTATAAAAAAAAAAGTTAACAATTACAAGGAAAATTTTCAACAATTTTAATGATTGTCATTTTTTAAAAAATTTAGTTAAATTACAAAGAAATTATATGATTTTTAGAGGAAAATTAATAAAATTATTGAATAGATCATTTTGAAGAAAAAACTTATGTCCTGAGAAGTTGGTTTATTAGTTTCAATTTCAACCTCAAAGATGAGAATCTTGACTTCCAGAAGATGACAGGATAACCGAATATCAGGTTTAGAATGAAACATTTTTATTTTTATATTTTTTTAAAAAGGAGGAACTTTCTTTTGGATGTGCACAAAGTAAACCTTCGGATTGACAAATCACGTTAACCGGATACTTCGCACTAGGCAAGCTCTGTACGACAAGTTCGATCGAGAGAGCGTAGGTAAGAGGAATCGAATACATGATCTTTTGGTCCCATGCTCCTTCACTCTACTAGCTCAACCACCCTTAGGAGGCTTAGAATGAAACATACTTAGGGCATAGCGAGAAATATATTCTCTTTAATCTATTCACTATCCTTTTTAGACCAAAAAAGAAGTAATGGCTTCCAAGTATAGATTGTTTTCATTGAACTATTACTAGTACTCCTAAGACTAATCACTTTTATTTCGTTAATCAATGGCTACCATTGTTTAGGTCCTTAGATTTTCTATTGGTACCTGGATTAAAAAATTTTAGTTTGTACCCACAATTACTAGGGGAACTCAAATGTTATGATTGCAGACCACCAACAACATTATCCATGTGATAAATAGGTAGGCGTGCTGGTGCTGTTGTCATTCATCAAGGCTTAGATTTTCGATAGATATATATATATATTTAAACAAAGATGATAAGACTCATTTAAACTGGGTATCAGAATCATTAGCATATGTTGATTGTTATGAGTATTTTAAGTATGACGTTCTTCTTTTTTGATGCAATATACCATTATTATTACCTTCTCTGGTTAACTACGTCCCAAGATTCATGGCCATCTACAGTACCAATGTTTTAACAATCTTATATTAGTTGAAATTAACTAACCTAAAGTTTTGACAACTAATAAGACTGGACTGTTTTGTCAATATTGTAAAGGGTAACTGTACAAAATTATTAACATAATATCAATATTTGAAAAAGATATTACATGGAGACAATCAATTTTAGTCGATAAATAATTACTGGAGTAATAGTTTAATTACTAATAGCATATATAGTAGATATTCCATGTTGCCAATTATTAAACTACAATTACCCAAGGGATATGTAGGAAAAAGGACTGATACCACATGAAGCTTAACCTAATTATTTCCTTCTTTTAATTGGAATGGGATCCACAACTAATTTCTCTTATTAGGAGAGGAGGAAGTGTGGTTGAGTCAAAAGCTTCTTGATATATTAGAATGCTATTTTCGTATACTAGTAAATGTTCAGTTAACTATCAGGGCTTGGTGTGACTACAGGAAAGTGAGAGTACCTTTTCATTTATCTGAGTTTGAATTTTAAAAAGGGTATAAGATTATTAGGTGATTGTAATTATTTCTGATTGTAATGAACCAAATAATTATTAAAATCAGACCAAATCAGTACTTTAAATTGGAGAATGAAACAATGGTAGAGAGATACAAAATGCTGGTTTGGTGATGATGTTGTAGATATTTTAATTTAGGTATTATTAAATTGTTAAGTTAATCTTTATTTATCTTATTAATACAAACATACTTTTATGCTGGTCTTTTGAATTAAGATAGACCCAAATGAATAGTTTCAAAAAAGTAAAATATTTTAAATTAATTATCTTAATTTATTTATAAGCATGTAATAATTTATATTGAACTAAAATAACTAAAAGAATTTGGGGTGTTACTTTCATATTTCCTTTTTCCTTCGATGAGTATTCGTTAACAAAATAAATTAATTTTCTTACATTCAAATCTTGATGAAATTGTTATATTCTATATTTATTAGACATGTGTCACACTTAATGTTATAAAATAACATTATGAATGTAATCTAACATTAAATTATACAAGCAGACAATAATCTATTTTAATATAACAAATCTAAAGGATGTAAAATTAGGTTAGGTATACTTGAATTTTTACAACTAACCCTATGTTGTAACATGATATTATCATATGGATACATCCCAAGTTTGTTGTCACTACAGCATCTAAAATTGTGATTTAAAAGATAATATTGTAGTATAGGTTGGGGAAGTAATGTAATGGCATATTTGTTGTTGATGGTTAGGGAATTTCCCTAGCTATCTGATCCTAATTTTCATCCCAAAAGCCTATGCCATCTTTTCTTACTCCACATAACCTGCCAGCTTCCTAAGAACCTTGTGTGAATCTCAAATGTATACATGTATTTGATCGTATGTTTTACGATAATCTTCTCCATTTGTGTGACTTCGATGACAGAACCGATACTTCCTTGCAGCTCTGTGTGGCCATCCTGTAACTGAGAAAAGTTTAGCTCGACTTTATATTCCTTCTTTGTTGTTTATTTGTACTATGCTGGAGTGTGAAAAGTTACTGATTACTACCCTCTCATTTTGTCAGTATGAACAAAACTATAGATCGGTATCAGATGAAAACCATGGATCTTGGAACTGACAACAAAGTTGTTAAAGAAGATATGCAGGTAATTATATTTCCACTGGCAGTAGCTTATGGATTTGAAACAAACTTCACAGCTGTCAATTAATTGCACGCACGTTGATGTTGTTACTATCTCTATGAAGTCATTAATATTGAATGATCGGAACTCCTAAGGCAGGATATATCTATCATATTCAATTCATTCCTTACTTTTGTCAACTTGATTGGCTAATGAAACAGATAAATGTGTGTATAATAAATGCAAGTTATGAAACACTAAAAGATATGATAAAGATTGTGGCTACATGTTTAAGATTTAGTTAAATATAGCATAGTTAATAATTAGCAACATTAACTACATTTTTTGTGCTTATGAATCTTCTTATTTTTACTTCATACAAACTGTTTTAGTAAATTCCTAGGAGATCAAATCATAATTGGTGGATAGGCTACTATAATACATATATGAACATCTATCTTCTGTAACTTAAAAATAGATCAAAGGAAGTAAGTATTTTTCAAGCTTCTCTCAATTGAATGTCATGTTTTCATTAACTCCCTACTGTAATGGAGGAATCAGTTTAATGCATTCTTGATGGCATGCGAAGTTTTAGATACATCAGATACTAAAATATCAGTTCTCTTAGAATTGAGATCATATCTCTAGAAGCAATCCCACCATGTGAATGTTGTCATAAAAAGCAGACAGAATTTTAGATAAGATCAGTGAGCTTTACATGCCTTCTGATAGTTATGAGCTAAAGTAAATAAACTCCTCTTATCACTGAATACAAAGGCAAACATTTTGTACATTCAGATATTACACCAAGGTAAGCAAACACATATACATCAATTAAAACTAAAAAAAAGTGCTTTATACTAAAAGATATTAATGTTTCCATCTTAATTATTTTGTAAAAGCAAAATAAGAAGAAGTTATTTAAAGGCGCACAGTTTTCACATAGAAACACATAATTGAAGCTTAGAATAGAAATTATATTTAAGATTATTTTTAAAAATAGAAATTATTTTTAAGCTTAGAATGAAATTCAACACCACAAAATGATCTGATCTACCTACTTTCATGCTTCTCATAAAGAGAATATTTGAGTAAGCAAAAGGGCACAGTCATTTAAAGGTCGAGAATTTATTATTTTAGTATAATCCTTAGCAAAAATATATATATTACCTTCGAATACATGTCTATAGTTGGGTCAATTATTTTTAAAAATTCTTTTCATTCATTATTTGCATATTTTAGCCACAGATTTGTTATTTATTGATGACATGATATAGTTGTGCAGTGGAATTTGGTTGTGTCAATTTAATGTTGTACTTGCTTTGAGTTGCACTGATATTTACATACTATATTTGAACACAACAATAGACAGTTGAGAGTACTGAGATCAGCTTCTGTATTAGTTTTCCATAACTCTTTTGAAAAACAGCATGTATCATGTCAGAAAAGCTTATAACTCATTGAAAGCATAAAAAGAAATTCGAAGGTATTAAGGGCTTTTAAAAGTATATTTTTGGCATAAAATGATACATATGTTGAAAAGTATTTGTCTTTGCATGCAGCATATGAAGGACAACACATCTAGCATGACCAAGAAGATCGAGCTGCTTGAAATTTCTAAGCGGTTCAAGCTTGAGACTTGCTGTTATCTTTTCTGGAGCTTTATTCATTGATAAACAACTGATACAAAAGCTCTAAATTATCAAAGTTTGGATCTATTTGCAGAAAACTTATGGGAGATGGGCTTGAGCCATGTTCGATAGATGAGCTAAGACAGTTGGAGAATCAGTTGGAACGAAGTTTGTCAAAAATAAGGGCGAGAAAGGTACGTAAAATCCATTTCCCTAAGTTCAAGGTGAATTAATGAACTTGGAAGGATAAGAGTCTCCCTTTCCTAAAATTTTTTACAAGTGCCACTTGACATTTTCTATACAGCATAAACTAATTCTGGCAAACTTTCTGATAGTTAAGAACTATTCACGTATGTGCAGTATCAATTGTTCAGAGACCAGATTGAGAAGTTAAAGGAAGAGGTACAGTATTTGTTTTGTATGTCAACACAACTTTATTCGTATTATCCAATTTGTGATTACCATTGTTGTGCTCTAAAACTCAGGAAAGAAAACTGCTGGAAGAGAACAAAAAATTACGGGATAAGGTAATTCCCTCACTGTTCCACTGTATTATTCTAGCTATTATTGTCATACCAGAACTGAAAACTTGATATGTTTTAAAGAGTATCGAAACCACGCACTAAAAAACTTAATGAATGAGGACGCTCTGTTCATGTTTGGGCCAAATCATGTAGTGCGGTATGCAACCACCGTGTCTGTCAAGCAAACGGCATGCATTGGAACAAAGTCAAAGCATGGAGGTGGAGACAGAATTGTTCATAGGTCCACCAGAGCAACGGAACCCACCAAAATCGTTAACTTGATCATAATTTTTGCATGTTTGCAATCCCATAATGTACAATGTTTTAGCCCCTTCCTCTCCTCTTGTGGCTTCATAGAGATTGATAAAGCCAAATAAATTTTGTCAAATGACAAACCATTATGACCATGTCCATGTGTGATGAGAAAATACACATCTATATTTGAACGAATGTATAAAGTATTAACTTTTTAAAGTATGTTGAATGTGGGACTGTTGATTTTTTTCTTCCTTTAAGATGGGTGTATTATATGATTAATTTTCCTTCATCTCTGATGATGTTTTACACCCATGATGGGTCAAATGGTCATCTGGCTTGAATAACTTCTATCGGTAGTTATTCATAGATGATATATAAAGGCAAAGGCAACGTTTTGAAAAACTACTGGACTTAGTCTGTGTATTTGTTTTTCTGAAACGCTGGTTCTTGCTATCTTCTGCTTGAAGGTTTCTACAGAAAACTAAGGCAATCTCTGCGTTCTTTTAACCGGTGGAATCAGAGACGGATCCAGGGGGGGGCCAGCAGGGGCTATGGCCCCCCCAAGAAAAAATTTTTAGTTAAAAATGCTTTGTTAATTATAATCTGGCCCCTCTTCTCCAAAATTAAAAAATTTTGTCCTTCCCTCTTGAGGCTAAAAAATTTTGTTCTTGCCCCCCAAAAAGTAAACTCCTGGATCCGTCGCTAGGTGGAATATAACGAATCATCAAGTATGTATGTTTTGTTTTTCCACACATATACAATCGATCCTTAGAAGATGCATAATCTGTGTGGTTATGTTTTGTGTTTGATCTGTTCATATTTCTTTCTAACAATCTCTCCCTCTCTTTCTATCTAGCTTTATTACGTATACTTGGGCTAGATGACATGGTTAAGGTTACTATTGCTGACCACCATCTGCGAGCAATAAGCTTTCTTCTTGCTCTAACATATGCACCATTTAGTGCTGCAGCTATTCTTCCTTTATCTTCAGTAGACTCAAAGACTTCCATCCATTTTATAGTTGAGTAATTTTGAGGTTAGTGAAACCAAAGTAGGTGTTTACGGAGAGTTTGGTGCTTCAGTTATAGCCGTTGTAGCTTCTTCTTTTTAAAAGAAGAGCAGTACTGTTGCTACATTCAGCAAGATAAAAAGATGGAATCCAAATCCCATTGTTTCCAGAAAGACCTTGATTGTGAGTTGGATTTTAACAGTGTGGCATTATTTAGGCAGCAAAAAATGATATGAAAAGAAATAAAATAAAATTCTTCGTAAAATAATGTAAAGACTTTTATTCGAAATGATAAAAATTCTAAAGGAAGCATGAATTTTTAGAAAAGATTTAATGAAAAATAATTTTAATTGAAACAATGATTGAGATTTAGTTTAATTAGCCTTATTGAAAAAAAACATTTTGGACTCTAAATTATTAAAAAAA
>JANIPN010000218.1:56401893-56416524 GCA_027478595.1 Erythroxylum anguifugum
ATCTACGTAAACCTAGCATCCACAGCGTATATAAGGTATAATTCTGCCATAATTCAGGTATGACAATACAACCTTGCCTTTCTCTGTTTACAATAGCCGAAACCCTACAAAAACACTAACTTGAGCGTCGGAGGGGCCTCCCGGGAAACAACCCCCGGCGTGCCTTTATCTGTTTTACAGGTGTTTGATCATCGGAGTCATGTAGGACCATGGATCAGGGAAACAACAATCCGATTCAGCAAGATCAGGCTGAACCAGAATCATATAATATGTCAATGATGAAGTCCAATAGAAGGATAAGATAAGTAAATGAGTCAATTGAATAAATTGAACAATCAAAGAATGAACAAAATGGGCAAAGTGGAGAACATATGCAAAGTTTCAAGAGAATTCAAGTGAAGAACCATGAATGAAGGGAATTATGCATCTTAAGATTTAAACAAATCATTGTATCCTTTCTTATAATCTTATCTTAGTCATTTCAATGAATTACAAACTCAATCTTTACATGATCATTTGAACTTAAGGCATATTGCATATATCTTTTTGAAAATTTAAATAATGATTCATTGCCATATAATATGCCAAAATATTCAAAGTCTTAAATACATATGATGTTAGACACCATTGTAATGCCATTTACAATTTCACATAAGGTAATCTCTCCAAATCCTTGTAACTGGGTTAATACTTATGATCCACGTCCTTTATGCATAGTAGCCTTGTGTTCACTCCCTATTTTGCAGCTCTTCGCCAGCTTTTTTTTTCTTGATGAGCTTGTGTTTTCTTCTTTATTACCTATCCACTCCATACAAGCTAACTATGCTTTGCTTGGCTTCAGGTTCCTAGTTTTATGTCTGGTCTTCCTTTTAGGATGGTTTTATTGAAGAGTCTTCCTTATTGCACTAAGAGCTAATGCACTATAAAAAAAAGGTTTTAGTGACGGAAATTACCGACGAAAAATAAAGATTTTCCATTGGGAAATAAATTTGGCGACGGAAATTACCAATGAAAAGAGTTGTTGGAGAAACCACCATAGGTAAATTTTACCGATGGAAATAAGGAATCTATTGGGAAATTTAGCGACGAAATATTGTAAATCCTTCAGTTAATCGGAGAAATGACCATAGGTAAATTTTACCAACGGAAATAAGGAATCTGTCGGCAAAATTAGCAACAGAGTGTTATATATCTGTTAGTAAATTTAGCAACGAAAATTTTTATTTATGTCGGTAAAATTTGGTAAATTTACTGATAGATTTACAATATCCCGTCGCTAATTTTGTGACAAAATTTTATAGTCACCAAATTTACCAACAAACATGTAACATTTCATCGCTAAATTTACTAACGAAAAGCATTATCTGTAGGGATGGATCCAGAAATTATTTTAAGTGGAGGCAAATTATTTTAAGTACTCTTATATAAATAAAAAATACAAATATTTGTATATTTGATAAACAAAAAATTAAATCATTGTCTTGAGCTTCTTACATATAATCTATTACAATTGTTCCCTACGAGTCCTCATATTTTGATATTGCTGTAAAATTTTCTTATTGTCAATACTATTGAAGATATCTTTCTCAATATATGTGATCATTGAACTCTACTGACCGTTGCCTATTATTAAACACATCAAAATAAAAAATGCTCCAGCTACAGCAGATCCCTTTATAGATAGTGTGCTCCTCAGATGAGAAAGAAAGTCACACATGCTAGGAAACTAGCTTGAACCAACAACGAATAGGACAACATATTAAAAATTGGATGTAAGAAGCAAAGATTAGAATCCATATCTAGATGTAAGATTCATAATAGTTGTCAGTGCCACGTGAGCCCAGATGAAGACAATTACAAACCTTACCTTGCTTCCTACTTGTTGCATGTTCAAAAAAACTGGTTTCCATGCTGGGTTGTAATCATTCTTTAGTACTTCTGTTTTTCGCTTTGGGTGTGAGGTAGTCTTTGTGGAGTTAGAAAAGAAGAAGTCAAAAAGCAAAAAAAAAAATAGTGTGATGAAAAAGTCAAAAGGGTAGAAAATCTAAATAAAAAAAGTCAATTAAGTATGTAATTTTTATCTCTCTATTTGTAAACTTTCATTTAAAAAAGTCTTGAGGCCAAACAAAAGTAATCTTAATAAAAATAGATGAGCTCATATTTTATTTTTATTTGATATCTTAATATATCTATAATAATTGTTATTTTTTTGTCACCAATTAAATTAATAGGGCAAAATTTTAATTTTTTATGAAATTAAAATTTAACATAATAATTTTAAATTAAAATTTTTTAGATTCAGTCGTTCCGTCCTTGATTATCTATCACAAAATTTTTACTGACGGAATATTGCAATTTTGTCAGAAAATATAGCTATGATAAATTTCAACCGCTATTTCTTACTTCCTACCTGAATTTTTTGTTGATAATGTTTTGATTTTTTGTGTAAATAATATAAAATTGATTGAAAAATATAAAGTAAACATTATTCTGATTGGTAATATAATAAAAATATTATAATATACACGAATAAGTAACTTTTTCTCTATTTTCTTCCTTATGTTTTAATTAATTTCCTAAAAATTATCTCCTAAAATTTCCCTCCTAAATGAAATCATAAAGAAAAGTAGAATTTGACCTAATTGCCTTGATCATTTTTTCTTTTTTCCATATTTAGTCATTTTCTTCAAAAAATCATGAAAAATATCCTAAGAGATCCTGATTGACACATTATGGAGAGAAAGGAATCTTAAACAGTTTGCAAACAAATATTCTTAAAAGGAAACTCTGAAAGATATGATCATCACTGAAGTTAAGAAGCTTATTCTGACAAAAAATCTTAACCAAAAGTGTAGTTCAAACAGGCTTGAAATCTTCTGTCCCGCCAACCCTGTGCCCTCTGTGGCTTGGATTGGTTGTGGGACAGAGGGCACAGGGTTGACGGGACAAAAGATCTGGTCCCGTTCAAACATAGTATCTTCTCCGCATATCTAATGTAATGTCTGCTGCATTTTGTCTATTCTCACCTTGTTTATAAAACTTTCTATATTTATTATCTAATTCATTCCCTTTTTTAAAAAAAAATTGATAGACCAAAATTAAAACAAAGTATATATCTATAAAAATTTTATTTAAAAGAAATGAGTCATTATTAAAAATTAATAAAATTCTACTATAGATAAATATTTGTAGTTAAAATCTAATTAAAAGTAACAAATATTTCATAAATGTAAATTAAAAAATGATAAAATGAAATTAATTCTAATATAATGAAATACAATGCAATTCAACATGATAACATGCAATAAAAATACGAATTAAAATTAGTCAATATAATCAAACATGAGAGCATTTAATTTGAATTTGATGAGATGAAATTATATGAAATAAAATCAACACATTATTGTTGTAATAAAATAATATTAATTAATATTTTTAATATAAGCTAGTATTACTTTAATATAAATGAAAAGTTAAACATGTATGACTTCAAAATTAGTTTTTTAAGAATATTTTCAAATTTCAAATTATATGAATATCAATAACAAGATAAGAGACTCACATATCTTTTACAGTTTAATTAATTTATACAAATTATCTTATAATTTAGTATTTTGAAAAACGGAGATAAAGACCGGTGATTTGATTTTTTTCCTTGAAAAGTCATATTGTTAAAAAAGGATTGTCGTTAGATTTTGTGTTAACCAATTAGGTAGATAGAAGCATGCGATACGCGACATGTTTCATAAACATGTCAAATCTGTCAGACTGTTTTAGACGGAAAAACAAACTAATAGAATGGTTCTACGTGTCCTTTCAACAAATCTTTATGAAAATCATTTAAGAATCAACCGAACCACATAAAATATCTATATCTTTAGGGTAATAAGTCATTCTACTACTCTCTATGTTTAGTTATATACATTGACGATTATCAATTGATCTATCTTTAATTAAGTAGGTCTAGATAGTTTTTTTTAATCACTTTAGTATTGATTACTCTACTCTTAACTCTATATGTTTCGTGTTACATGATTATTGATTAATCTACCTTTGATTAAGTAAGTTTTAGGTAGCATCATAACATTTTCTCCTAATTACTTTAAAGTAATAATTAGATATATTAATCATTCTACTAATCCTATATATTTTATGTTTATATGCTTTTCGATTAATTTACCTAAGATTAGGTAGGTCATAAATAGTATGACAATATTTTTCTTAATTACTTTAAAAGTATTAATTATATTAATCACTCTATTAATCCCATACATTTCATGATATATAATTAGCGATTAATTCACCTTTGATTAACCGACTCTTGAATGGTATCAAAATTATTTAAATATTTTAGAAATATTAATGTAAAGATTAGTTGTACAATTTTTTTAATTATTATTTTTATAATAACACAAAGGATATTTCATATAAATTTTATGACTAATTAACTTTGTGAAATTTTTTCTAACCATTTTCATACTTTTATCTAATTCTTAGTTCATAAATTTTTCAAATTAATTTTCTTTATAAAGAATAAATATAACTCATTAATCTTAGAGTTATATTTTTAAATTATAACTCATGTTAAGTATAGCATGAGTTTTGTAATTATAATATAACTAAATAAGTATGTAATAGAAATATCTTTACTCAAATAAATATCATAAATATGAAACTAACATAATAAATTATGGTTCACACGCTAAGAAGAAGATCATCATTTTTATCACGTTTCAATTGAGCTTTATTAGTTGATTTCAACATCTTATTTAATTCCTTCAATAGAATAAACAAAAGAAGATAATTTTAATATTGGTATATACTATTGAAAATAGTTTTTTTATTAATTAAAGATAAAGTTACGTATTATTAGATCTCTCTACTCCGTATTTTATTTGAATTTTTTCTTGAGTGTTGTTGATGTTATTATTATAAAAAATAGCCTTTTTATTATTTAAGGATAAGATTGTATACTACTGAACTTCTCTATGACTGCAATTTTCTAACTGACAAGAGTCTATAATTCAATTGTTAGAATATAATACTCGTATCTTAATTTCTTATAAGAAAAGTATAAGATATTTTCTAGTTTCTTCCTCCTGAGCAAGATTCGAAGCTTAAATTGAAGATAATCATCCAACATTCTTAAGAGACCAATGAATTTGTATATATGAGAAGTAGAAGACAAACAGCTGCACCAATGACATGTTACTTCATCCACGTTATTTAATAATGACACGTTCTTAACAGGTGGTCCCTTTTCACGCCCCGTGCTTTGCATGCAATGTCTAACCTTTCCTATTTTGTTGACAATTGAAATGCCTAACTATACGAAAATGTTAAGAAACGAACCGTTTTTTTGGAGGAACTTTCGGTTGTTACCATTTGAATATACACCTAATGTAATGATTTATAAATTACGTCAATCAGGTACTTTGTATTAGATAAACCTTATATGATAGGTATATAAAGGAAATCGAATATAGATCCTTTTGATCTCGTATCTTTCAACTCCGTTAACTCGACCACCTCGAGAGCTAATCATTCATTATTATACTATTATATTATTTAAATTATATATATATATTATCTATTTAACTTACTACATACATAAAAATTCTGAATTTACTTACTGAAATTCAAAAAGCTCAAAAGGACCACCTGGCATTTGTGGGTAATTCCACGTGTAGTTGACATGTGAGAACACGTGTGCAGCTTCTTCGACAAGTCTGGTACTTTCAAGCAATTGAAAAGCCGCTATCAGTGGCAATTCAATAAGTTTAACATCTCCAACACGCATCTAATTTCTCCCACTCCAGCACCTAACCGCTTTGTTGTTTTGTTCGAACTCTGGTTAGTCTTTGAAGGTAAGCATGAAAAAGAAGAGAAGCAAAGCAAAGTGTTGAAGCAAATAAAAGAGTTGTTACAGTACGCGACTTAAGTCTCATTCTTTGAAGACCCTCTCAAATATTGAAATAATTTGAGCTTTCACTTCTAGAAGCCCGCAAAATTGGTGCTTTACAGGGGTGAACTACTCAGAAGGAAGAAGTGAAGGAAAGATGGCCACGTTGACTGTAACAACACTTTTTGTTCCTTCAAAACCAAGACCCTCTGTTTTTGGACGGAGCACTTCTCTTTTTCCGTTTAGAAGAAACCCCAAGACCAAGAATCTAAATTTTAGTCCTGTAAGTGTTTTTTTTTCTTTTTTTGAGGTCTTTGTGGATCTGCTTTGTTTTCTTGTATGGTGTTGTTTTTATTTTGTTTGGAGTTGGTTGTGAGGTGGGTTTGTGTTGATTCAGGTGGCAAGGTTATTTGGGCCATCCATCTTCGAGGCTTCAAAGCTGAAGGTGTTATTTGTAGGAGTTGATGAGAAGAAGCATCCAGGAAAGCTGCCAAGGACTTATACTTTAACTCATAGTGATATTACATCTAAGCTTACTTTAGCCATCTCTCAGACAATAAATAATTCACAGGTAACCGTTGAATCATTTTTACTCTTTTCCAAGAAAACTATTTTTGTGTTTTTTGTTCTTTCACAACAAAGGAATTACATTAAAAGCTGAAGTAGTTGCTTAGAAGGCATTCAAGATACAGGTTTGTGGATTTTTGCTAGGATAGTTGTAAACAAATCTGAGGAGGAGCTGTGCAGAATTTGAATATCAAAATCATACTTATTAAATGGTAAGAAAGATTGGTTGATAGTAATGGAAATTGGGGTATGTTTACAGCTGCAGGGATGGGCCAACAAATTGTACAGAGATGAGGTGGTGGCAGAGTGGAAAAAAGTGAAAGGAAAGATGTCACTCCATGTGCACTGCCACATAAGTGGCGGTCATCTCCTCTTGGATATTTGTTCTAGACTCAGATACTACATTTTCTGCAAAGAACTCCCTGTTGTAAGATTTCTGAATAATGTTAATGCTTTTCTTATTTTATTCCTGTTACTTTTAACATCGGTGACCCACTAAAACTACTAATGTGTCAGGTGTTGAAAGCATTTGTTCATGGGGATGAAAATTTGTTGAACAACTACCCTGAATTACAGGAGGCTTCGGTATGGGTTTATTTCCATTCAAACGTTCCGGAATTCAACAAGGTGGAGTGTTGGGGTCCTCTCAACGATGCCACCGCGAAGAAGGAAACTGTGGCGTTGTCAGAGCCAGAGCCAGAGCCATGCCAGGTGGAGTGTAGCTGCTGTTTTCCTCCCATCAGCTTCATTCCACAAATCATGCAACAACAACAACAATAGTAACACCCAAGTGTCATAATTGTTTTAGATTGTTTCTTATTGAATGTGTTCTGTTAGTAATAGGATTGTAAATATTACCATAAGTAAGTTATGGCCATTTTACGCCCCTTTTATTGATGGGGACTATCAATTGTAACTTTGAATTGCCATTGTCTAACTTAGCTATGATATTTATACTTCTTTTATTATTTTGACAGTGCTCCTATGCGAATGATGAGTTTATTATAGTTTGGAATCAAAGTTTCATTTCTTCTTATTAAACTCTCAAATTAAAATTTCAATAGTTGACGTAATTCTATTTAGTTATGCTTCAACTAGCAGTACGCCTCCAGTCTTTATACCTATAAGCTTTGATAGACGCAACCGTTAAAGAATGCTTATACCTACAAGTTTGATGATTAACTTTCATAGTTTCCTTTGTGATGGAATCTCACACAAATTGTTTATACTGTTTCTGGAAGGCTCTCAAACGATACAAAGACAAAAAATTAACTTTAAAAGGAACCCTGGTTCATCCAACGTATATACAGTGTTACAAATTAAGAAGGTTTATTTACATACCAATTGCATCAAGTACTTTGCAACGGACTAACAAGTCAAAGGATACACATGACTGATCTACAAGATCAGAGGGCACATGCAATGGAACAAAATCCAAATTTGAACCAACTCCAGAAGGAATTTTCCACCACACTGCCATTTCAGGATTTCTGAAATGTTCTCTAACGCAAGGCTTGTTGGCTCGGAAAAGCATGTCAGATGAGCTCCTTCTGTAGCTGCACCAACCTCGCTTTAGAATCCTGCCAGAGCTAAAACTAGATATATTACAATTTGGACGAACTCCACTCTACAGGACTCGTAGGAGTCACCGGATTGTAGTTCTTCCAAGTGAGGAGGCTCCGATTTCGCTCTCCGTGTTCTGTGTTGATAATGACATATGAGTTAGTTGCTGTTGGAAAATACAAGGTTAATATGCTTATGAGGGATTACACAGGATCATGTCTGTCCAGACATCTCCTACGTTAAATGGAATCAAACAATATGGTATTGTAGGGGGTAAATCTTCACTTTTATCAGAATGCAAATCGGGGTAAGACGTTGGAGCTTACAACATACCAAAAAGAATGTGGTACAGAAACATTTCTTAATAACCTATTGCAAAAGGAAAATGAATTTGTTTGTTTAATTAGGGACACTGTTATAGCCAATTAAAACGAACAAGGAAACTAGGTAAAAGTTGTATTCACCTGGGATTTAGGGGAAGGAAACACATTCCAAAAACGTAATGTTTCATCTCCTGCTCCAGTAACAATAGTCTGGAAAGAAAATTTAATCGTCATAAGTTTATGTGGTTAATCACATATCAGTCAGAAAAAGGATGCATCAACACAAAACATGGCATAATTGCTGATGCATCCCAAAACGGAAGCAAATATTATACTTATGCATACAAAACACAACCTGTCCGTCAGGCGATATAGCAAGATAAAGGACTCTGTATGTATGACCAGTAAGAGTTGCCAACTGCATTGACAAAAAGAAGTCAGCGCAAAAATTAAACAACATAGTTATTGCTTAAACTGAGAGATAGACGCCGTACCTTTGACATTGTGGGGTATCTCCATACAATTATTTGGTTTTGAGAGTACCCATGCGTGCTGACTAGTTCATTTACATTCTTAGACCACACAAGATTGCATACCTGTCATGGGTACAAGTAGTATGACTTGAGCCTTGAGTATTTGAGCCATTGAAAGAGAGATGATAAATGCCAAAAGGTTAAAATTCTTAATAGTTCATATATATGCCATGTATCCTTTTGCAAGAGTTTTGGCAAGCCTGTTGCTTTCTCTTTTTCCTTGACAAGTTTCATCAACAGGTCCGACTATTTCACCACAATATTCATAGTAAATACAGATGAATATATATGCATGTACAAAAATCTGCACAGTTTTTGAAGATTTATTAGGTTAGTAGAGGGGTACACATCTTGTAACAAATGATTCGAGAAGAGATAATAGCTCTGATGGTCCCGAGTAAAGAGAATGGATACCATATATAGTCATGAACACATATATGCAGTCAGACCCACTATTCCTCATATATTGATACACATACCCAAAATGAAAACGTGAATGCGCGTGTACACATTGATTTTGTGGTTAAAATTCATCTGTTCATGGTACAGTGTATTACAAACATGTAGGAGTAAATTATCATAGTTTTTCTTTGTGCGCTTGTTCAATTCTTTTGTAAACTTTTAAGACCTTTCTGCAGAAATTTCCTTATTCCCGTGTTTCAGTAAGACTCTATTTCCAAAAGCAATAGAGGAAAACCCATCAAATGCTTTGCTAGCGGTTTGTGCGTTACCTGACTACCAGTATCCATACAGCTAAGGTGTGAGTTAGTGGTTGTATTCCAGAACCTTATACAACGATCTGCAGTTCCACCTCCAGATGCTAGAAGTCCATGAAGATGAGGAGACCAAGCAATCGCTTTCACGGCTGCTGTATGCTCACCGTATTTTAGTACAGGTTGAGTTGACTGTTGATTCCAGACAAAAAGCTGCAGTGGATAACAGTAAGTTAACCTTTGAAAGGGAAATCCATGACTGCAGGAAAACTGCTCGCTAGAGAATTTACTTATGCACATCGGAGATATCCATCACTCACCCTATTATCATTTCCACCTGATGCCAGCTCTCGATTGTCATAAGACCACTTGAGTCCACAAACCTGTATGACAATAAGAATTATTAGTAGGCTGAGGGGCATGAACTCAAGGAAAATAAAAACTAGAAATGAAGAAGTAACAACTATTAATGAACAGAAAATAAGAAGAGAAGAGTCTTACTTCTGACTTGTGTCCAGAGAGTTTGCTAACAAAGTCTTCCTGAGCACGTATATCTCGTTGGAGAATACTCTTGTCCCGACTACCAGAAGACAAAAGACCTGAACTCCAGGCTAAGGCCCCAACACGGAATCTGTGGCCCTCCATGGTTCTTACCCTCTTGCAACGAGATGCATCCCAAATCTACAAATGAAGAAATTGGCAGGAATAAAGTAACAATAGGTGCCTCCAAGAAAATAGAAATGTAGCAAGCTACCAATTTCCACTCATCATTTCGTTAATATTAGAAATAACCCAAGAACTACCCAATTTAGACAATTCAAGTTTCTAACCTTCCATAGTGCAGCAAAAGAGCTGCTCCAGAAGCTTTTTGGAAAATCACTCAATATACTTCCATAAAATAAGATAGTTGGTTTGAGAGAACTGTGTTTTATTGAAGCAAAAAGAGCTTAGAGTTTATAAAAGAGGTAAAGGAGAGCAACTCACTCAATACAAGCTTTAATTTGGTAGGATAAAGAGTGAGAGTTAAGGTGAAAGCAAAGACAAAAACTGCTGAAACTTACTTTATGTTAGGTTTTCTTATTATATAGGAAGTAATAAGTTAGACATATTATATTTGTTGTTTAAGACTTAAAAACTTATTTAAGAAGAAATAATTCTTATTAGAGTACAATTCAATTTTATTTTGAATATTTTTGTTAGGAATCCCTTTACCAATAGAGTAAGGGTCTATATATATATATATATATATATGTAAATACTCAGCCATTCAATAATGATATCTTGAACTTTTTTTCTATAAACTTCAATTTTCAATTAGAAGGCCTGATGATTTCTTTCAAGAGTTAATTCTTAGACTCTAGGAGCCATTCCTAGTTCCCTACCTTCTATCACTTGTTTAACTCATTAAAATTCCAGCACTTCTAACCTGAATTTCCTGCAACTCAAAACTCTAATATTCTAGCCATATCAACCTAACTTGAAATTCAAAACCTAAAATTCAAATTCCAACAGCCAAATTTTGTAAGTTCTAGCTACTAGTTTGATATATCTTCTACTCATCTTACATCAATTTGGTATCACAGCTTTGGTTTACAATGGTAACACAAAATAGAACATATAGAAGACTATTTAGCGACCTAGAGTAAGAAGTACTTTTGAAAATTGCAAAAGAATTGGGCATCAATAATCCTCGTTCACAAGGTCCTCCAAAAACTAACTTGCATGTTACAACTCCTATAACAAAGCATGTTCGACAATTTTTGGAGACGCTAGACAACATTGAAATTCATTCCCTAAAAGTAATATGAGAATTAATCATATCTTTAATGTTGCGAACTTAACTATTTATCATAGACATAATAGTACACAATCTCCTATTGCAACTGTGAAAGTTATTGCCATTTCTCATTTTAAAGAGGACATAGTGAATTTTCTTGATGAAAAAATTGTAGCCACAAGAGCTATGGATATTGATGATTTCTTATCAAGTGAAAAAAGAATCAAGTTCTAAAAACACTTGAGTTTTAGAATATGAATTTCAAAAGTTGAATTAAAACTTGTATGATTAGTATTTGATACATTCTATGTCGAAGATGACTTCAAATAAGCCAGAGATGATTGATACAAAAGATCCTGGAGTTTATAAAAGAAAAAAAAGAGGGCAAATTACTCAACCACAAACTTTAATTTAGTGGGATGGAGAGTGGGAATTCAAGTGACAACAAGGGCTAAAATTTACTTATACTAAGTTCCCTTATTAGATAGGAAGTAATAAGTTAGATATATTATCCTAAATTTTTTAGAACTTAAACTTATTTAAGCATAAGGAATTGTTATTAGTTTACAATTCAATTTTATTTTGGATATTTTATTTAAAGATATCTTTACTACTAGAATAAGGGTTCCAAAAATTTATATATATATATAAACATGTATGTGTGTGTGTGTACCTAGCCCTTCAATATATAGTATTTTATTGAGGCATGTGCTCTGTTTTTTCCCCCTTGCCTTTCCTGTCCGGCTAACGCATTTGTGAATGTGGCCCGGAAGGTCCTTTTGTCTTTCTAGGTTTGCTATTATTTGTACATTGTTCTCGATGTTACTTTAGTAATTTATAATATCTTAAAATTCCAACAAAAAAAAAAAAAAAGGTGTGATGCATTTTTAAGAGTGATTTTTATACTCTAAGAGTGATTCCTAATTCACTACCCTCCATCACTTTTTTACCTCACTAAAATTCCAACACTTTTAACCTGAATTTCCAGCAACCCAACACCCTAAAATTCTATCCATATCAAACCTAAAGCTCCAGCCATATCAAACCTTAAGATTTCAACTATTCCAAACCTAAAATTCTGACAACCTAGGTTGAAATTCCAAACCTAAATCTCAAATTCCAACAGCCAGATTTTATTAGTTTTGAGGGTTCTAGCTACTAGTTTTGATATAACTTCTGCTTGTCCTACATCATTTATACTTACAGCCGGTTGAAAAATTACGGTAAAAAAATTTGGTAGCAAGAAAGATGGTCTAAAAATAATTATCTTTGACAAGATAGCATTTGATGATTCTCAACAAGGACATTGGAAATACATGAAGCAAGTTGTTTTCTACTTGAAGAACCATTTGTAACTTTAACTTAACAACTGACAGTATATATTACAGTATTTCATCGTAAATGGTAATGAAGGTCAACTGGGTGACAGGCATGATTTTTACAAGTTTCACACTTTCCAACTCGTTACAAAATATCATTTGGCCGCATCATGTAAATATTAATTCAAGGGACTAGAATATTGCGGAACAACTTTAAAAAAATCAGCAATATATGCTTCAGCATAATATTTGTAAATGCTACCCAAAAAATTTAAATATAAAGGAACCCTTAGAGTTCATGCACAGGTAGAACTTCATGCAGGTTCACAAAAACACTTCAAGGCTGGATGAATTAACCTCAACAAGATGATACACAAGATATATGTCACAATTAAATCTTGCTGTTCTTGTACCTTCTTAAAACAAATCAAACTCATTAGAATGTTCACTAAATAGCAGTTCAATGCAACCTCATTAGGGTGTTCACTAAATAGCAGTTCAGTGCAAGCATGTAACCCTATTCCATATTGTTATTATGTTTTCAAGTAGGTATGTCAGGAGACAAACAACTGCAGAAACGTTTGTTTTTACCAACCTGGACTTTCCCATTGCTAGTTCCAACCGCAAGATGTGTACCCCGCTGAGCCCATCCAACTGAACACACACTATCATCAATCCCCAGATCGCACAACTTTGTCACCTACACTCAGCAAATGTGAATTTCACTCACGAAACCAAAACCCATTAACCAGACACAATAACTAAGCCCATTATAGCACATAATTACCATATTTCAGAAGGCTCATGAGCTCACCTTGCTACTGCAAGCATTCCACAAATACACACAATTCCCAAGTCCCACAGCCAACACATTATGCGACGACCAGTCCACCAAATTCAAATAAAAATCGTCTTGCAATGCCGGTGCATCCAATACCTAATAAACAACCAAAACCCATAAAGTTTACGGATTATACACTCAAAAATTAAACCCTTTTACCAATAAATCTGGAAAATCACATCTTTCCATTTAAATTATCAACAAGCTACCTTATATGGCGACCTTGGGACCTTCCTCGGAGACTTCACCGGACTATAACTAACGCCGGGACTCACGTCATCGAACCCAAACGGCGAGAGCGAGTGCATTGACTGTCTCGTTTCTGTCTTGAACCGGAAAATATTCCTCCCCGGCGAGTCGCTTTTATCAGGAGTATTCGGCCCAAAAAGCGCGGTTCGGAGGAGGGTGGCGTAAGCGGTGGAGCTGTCCTCTTTCCCACCATCAGAAGTCGGAGGGGTTGCCGCCGACGAACACGGTGGAGACGGCGAGGAAATGATGTTGAAAAGCGCGAAATTTGAGCCGGATCTGCTGGGTATGAACCTATCGGAGTAAATGGTTCTCAACGGTGAAATGTAATGCTTGGAGTTGATCATACGGTTCACGTGGTCGGAGGGGGACATATTTTGTAGATCCAACGACGGCCGTTGCATCGTGGCAGGTACATTAAGCTGTGAGAAAGGAGGAGTCGATAGGTTAGCTGGAGAAGTAGTCGTGGAATCGGCCATAGGAAATGGCTGCAATGTACAGAGAGAGAGATGGGGGAGATTGAAGAAGATGGGCAGAGGTGGTGGTGGGTTAGGGTGTGGGTGAGTTTTCGTGAAACTGTTGACTGTTAATTTTCCCGCGAATTAGGGTAACAAACAGCGAAAAGGTTAATGTTTCCTGCGCGGGTATTTCATAATTGAGTAAGCCAATGGTCCTCAACAATAATTGTACAAAGTTACGTTACTTGTATCATTTTGATCAGTTGCGCCGCGCCCTCTTTCCTTGAACACATGGGATACTAAATGCTTGCTTTTTTTTTTTTTTCTTTTTTTTTTTGGTGAGCAGGAAAGAAACAAAGAGGCCTAAGGCCTTAAGAAAGCAACAGAAA